>JBCFXI010001548.1:0-48756 GCA_038496175.1 Ampulex compressa | reverse complement strand
GGTCGCGGCAACCTCCACGCGGTGAGACCCGGGCAATCGGTATTCCTCGCGATCGAGCTATGTTCTCGAGATCGCGAGGGATAGCGAGCTGATAGCCGCGAAACTTTGTAAAATTTAATTGTACACATATTTGTAAAGTACGAGCATTGTATATAGAGTTGAGAATTATCGATCGATAAATTCAGAGTGTCTCCAAAGACACTCAAGCACTCAAAGATACTCAAATACAATCCGATTTCATCTTTCCCTACGTTGAATAACCTTGGAAAGAAGTCTCCCTACTTTAAAGATCGCTCTCAATATTTAAATACGAGTAATTTAAACGAAATAAATCTCTTTGGAGGATATATCGCAAGTTTCCCCGAAGAAAATAAAAACATTTGCTGTCAACACACCTCTAATGTCAACGGTCGAACCTTACCGAACAATACATTCAAGGTTTCTCCGAATACCCGAATTTTTTCTTTCGACCTTCTATACCCAAACATTACCCTATCCACGAACAAACTCCAGTTTCGTTGGTCGACAAATTCTAAGTACGTTTCGGCTATGACCCCTATAGTTTTCATTAGACCGACCAATGCGCATCTATCTTTACAACGAACCAAACGGTGATTATTTCTTTTTACCGTTTTTCACGCGATGTCCCTATTTTCAAAGAAATTCCTACAAAATAATGCTTATATAAAGCCCGTGCAATAAATGCGTATGCAACGGGATTTGACTGGTGAGAGATAAATAAATAAATGCACAAAGAAATAGCTCCTGAGCTGTGCCTCGGCAGGGCGCATCCTGCCATTCGTTTCGTCCGGTTTATCTCACGCATTCCCGCTCAGCTCGACGGAGGAAGAGCATTCGTTAGAGTGCGAGTAGATATAACGAGACGAAAAGCGCGGAATGCCTCCCTCCTTTTCCTCCCCGCCCCTCGCCGGGGGAAGGGAATTTCTGATGCCAGCTCGCGGAAATGCGCGCGTTATCGGAAGTCTCCGAATTCCGTTTTGCCCGAGGTGAGCTTTATAGAATGCGCGTTCAACCAAGCGGAATGTCCCTTTTTTAAGGCGCTCGTAAACGCCCAATTGGAGCAACTTTGTTCTCCCTCGGGACGCGCGATTTTCGCGCGTTCGAAAGGTATCCTCCGATACTTTGGCATGGAACGCATTATACGAAGAAATAAAAAAATATCGACTCGATAAAATTACACTGGATATTGGAACGATAACCGGGTTTAAAATATGATAAGATTAAGTTTTCAAACCCTTCTAATTTTCCGCTTTCCCGGAAATCGCGAGGTTATCTTTGAACGGTAGCATTCGTATTTAGAGGTTTGTCCTCAAAAAAACATGCGAGATGCGATCGGTTGACGTATCGATTGCGTGCACAAATCGAGTGAATTATTTTTCGACTCACCCTGAAACTCCTTCCTGGCCGCGCTGACGGAGGTGACGATGTTCGCCACGTGGCCGAGGACCGTGGCGAAGAGGAGCAGGCCAAAGAGCAGCTGTGCGATCACGAACAGGTATTCGCCTTTGCTTCTTGGCCTGAAGGCACGAAGAGTACGTTTATTTGTCGAAATTCGATCTTCGAAGTTCTCCACGTTTATCTTCCGGATCGAATATCCTCGAGCTCGAAAGGACGATCCGCGAAGCGATATTTTCGAGCTCACAGTAAAGGCGAGGATCGAGCATCGCGGTAATAATCCGCAACTTTGCGTTAAGGAACCGGGGAGAGCGTTAAAACGATCCGCGAACTCCGTTGCGCGTAGGTTGGTAATAAGTTAATGATATTGCTTTCGTCGTTTGCTCGGTATTCGCTCAGGAGTAAGCGCGACAATTGGGATATTCGTTAGAGCGTTTCCTTTCAAGTTTTAATTAGAGTTTTCACCGCAATGCCAACTGCGATTACGCTGGTTTACGATAATGCACGATAATGCCTTTATTTTGTTCCCTACCTTTTGTTCGATTTAATTTTACGGTTGACCTGGCAGCACGGCTAACAAAGAGCCTGTCGTATAATAGCTCCCTAGGTATACGATTATTACTATCGGAATTTATTCAAAGATGATCAACGAGATATAGCTTTAATGAGCTTTACGGAGTGAATTCTATTTCCCGTCCTTTACATTTTGGATCTATCGCTCTAGCGAAATATTGAATCGTAAGACGATAAACTCGTGGATATCATTTTTTCCGCGTCACGAGCGTATTAGCGCGTAAGAGAGAACTACGATCGTATGTTTTTTTTGTACATCGCGTTGTTGTCGTCGGTGACTATGAAAAAGCTCGCTAATGATCGATTCGACTATATTTTTCATACACTTTTCCTTGCGCATTTTCTTCAAATCTACCCGAGGTAAGTTGTATACCTCGTTTTCGTTCGTTCGTAATGTACCTTCCGATAGACCTTCGTGGATATTTGAGAAATATATCGAGTACCTGGGTAGATCGCCGATGGTGGTCAGTGCCAGTGTGCACCAATAGTAGCTCTGCAGGTATTGCTTAACGACGTCCGCCGTTTCGGAGTCGCTGAACACCCAGTTCTTACTGCCGAATCCGTTGTTCTTATAAATAATGTGATAGAGGCACCCGTTCCAGTGAAAGATCACCAGTAAATAATGTATCAAGGAGGTGGAGCGGAATAAATTCGGATAGTTCGTGTGTCGCTCGGTTCTGTCCATGAACGCCCAGAACCTGCGTGACAATGGGCGGAGAAGATTGAATAAAATTTTCTCGCTCTGCCTTGGCGGTAACTTTCCTCCGTTCTTTTTCTATTTTTTTTGCAAGTACTCCGCGGAAAATCGACACGACCGCCCGGCACTTAATTACGTTCGAGTCGCTTTCACGCGGATTCAGAACGGCGCGTCAACGCGTTGAATTATATTTTTCGCGGGCCTCTGTAGAACGAAGCTTGGGAGAAAATGATTCTATACGGCGGAAACGTTGAAGTTCCTTTCAAAGCTCTGAACTCTCTTCGACGTACGATAAATAATACTCGTATATTCCGAAAGGATATTTTGCGGGAAGCTCGAACGCAAAGCCTCCGTTGTTTGCCAGTAAATTTGCAACGATCTTGCAAAATGCCCGTCACTTACCGGTAAATCTTTACGAGCCTAAAACTTCGCAACATACTGTTGAATCCTATAGATAAGTATAAAAAGTCGAGGGGCAGCAGGCACAGGATGTCAATGTAAAATGTGGTGCTGTTCGTGTAATGATTTCTCAGTTTCGTCGCATCGGTCTGCAGGACACCGTCCTCGAGGTACCCCGTCCGAATGTGAAATATTATGTCCAGCACGTATAAAAAATCGGAGAAGTAGTCCAGGCAGAACCACACCCAACGTGTTTCGCCTGCACAAACAGCCAGAAACCCCCCGTTTTTACGTCTCGCGTCAATTTTGCATTAAACAATTACATCAAATATTCAGACGCGATTCATCGGACCGAGAGTGGGAAAGGAATTCCAAATACTCGAAAGTTGTCGCAAATCGTGACCAAGGGATCGTTTGAAACCCGACTAATGACAGTGATATTTACACGCGTCGCGAAAGCTACTAAAACATATCGATGGCAAAGAATACATGGACGAGAAGAAAAATCAAGCAAATAAGAGACGCATGAGGAACAATAAAAACCGTAGATTCGGCACGGCTTGGACGCTCTAGGTTTCCCCAAAGCGACATGGAAGACTGACCGTTGATCTCCTGGAAGGCGAACCTGTAGATGATTACCCAGAAGTTGTAAAGGAAGGCGAGGGAGACCACCATCGACCAGTAGTAACAGAGCCGGCCAGCAGGATCGAATATGAAGGACCAATTTGGTGCCCCTGTACGGAAGCCCCTCGTTCCTGGTTGACCGGGATAACCTCTGCTACCGCGTTGCTGTTGCTGCTGCTGCGCCGTGTACCTTCTGCAATACGAAATGCACCAAGCGCCGTTTCAGGGCTTATTAACGCTAGAATTACCAAATCAGTCAAAATAACTGGTCGGTCGTTTGTTTAAAAAATTCTACCGCTTTATAAGGATGTATTTTTTGAGATTTTCCACGATTTTCATGCAGTATTTAGACCATCATTTTGATTTATTGAAATTTCCTTTTACTTTCCCCCTTTTTTTTAGAGATGTACGTGGTGTTCTAAATATGTCTAGGAAGTGGCTGGTAGTTCTAGTGCTAACGGACGTTCACTGATATTTGGAAACGAGCTTGCTAAAAGGAATCCGCGTTTCGTTCGATTTTTCTCGGTCTCAAAAAGCTACGCGTTATCCGAAAAGTGGTCGGGATCTAATCGTTGTATACGATTCGATCACTCGCACCCGAACAATCCTATTTTGCTAGATTTGCAAGAGGTATGCTTTTTTCGAAGATTTCATTGGCGAAAGGCTCTGTCCTGCTTCCTCGTGAAAAGACGGAAACGGATTTATCGGCGAGTAAATAAGAGTCTCGATATTCGCTGCGGAAGAATGAAAATATACGGATGGAGGTGGATGGCGATTCATTGTCTTTCGCATGCAAACAGCGCGAAGGGAGGTTGCGAGAAATCGCGTTAAATCGATGCTAATGGAAAAAGAAGATTTTCCGGGGGCTTTGCACCGCGAGGATCTCCGTTACGTCTATATCCCTTTAAGTGGATTTAACTCTCAGGAATCGAATCTCAATTTTCTTCTCTCCCATGGTCATTACCGGGCGTTATTATTCGAGGAGGAAGACCGGTTCGACGGCCATAAACCTCCCGCTCGGTACCTCGAACCTTTATTACTGGACACGTGTGCCAGTTTTATTCACCCGCTACGCGTACACCTTGGGAAAAAGTCATAAAATGTTTTCCTTTTCCCTAAACGCGGATCACGAAGTTTGCGGGAAGCCCGTGGGGCGTACCTACAGATATTTGCCCCGGTCGAGTTTAACGGAAAGCTCGAAAGAGTCTCGTAAAGTGTTTATTTTTCGAGCGCACCGCGCTCGTACTCCCGCATGCAGATGCGCGTGAAAGGCAGAGGGTGTTAAAGGAAATACTTCGGTTGGCATTCAACGAGGTAGTATTCAACGGACGAAGATTCAAGGGAAGTTTTTACTCTTCGCATAGCGCGTCGTAGGCCGCGCCACGAGCCGAGTGCGTATCCGGTAATTCATTCAGAAGTAACAAACGCATCGCAACTGCGCGGTTACGGGCTTCGCGGTAGCATCTTTAATGATGCCGCGCACCGAGTGGCGAGTGTAAACATTAACGTCGACGCCCGTACCGGATCATTAATATCCTCGATTATTCATCACCGGATATTACTAAAGTTTCACGAGTGGAACGAATATATTAAGCCGTCCCGAAGCTTCTTTCGCTTTACAAGCGAATAATAGATTCGCGATATTTTTTATTTTACGTTACTCCATCGATTTACGTATACATATAGAGAACGACCGAATATAAAGAGCAACGTATTTAACGTATTTAACAACGTATTTAACGGATTAACTTCCACGTTCGTATAAGCACCGATGAGTAGCTGCTTGCGGCTAGCGAGAGACACTTTTGGGACGATCTAATATTAGGGGATTATCGGGGCTACTCACGTCTCGGTGCCGTTGCAGCTGCTGTTGCTGAGATGATTGACGGATGCCGGGGTGTGCGGGTGGGACTGATCTCGGGAGGAGGCGAGGGCCACCGCGTAGGGTATCTTGAATCTGCCCCTCAGGTGGTCCCTCCTCCTCGGCTTGCGGCTCAGGTCGAGCTCGCTCGCTCCGCGGTTCACGTAAGCGCCATGGAGCGAGTCTCGGGACGAGCTGAAGTAGCGCTGCGACACAGAGTACACCTGCACCAACGCCGGTCCGATAGACTTTGCGGCCAGAGCGAAGCGCGTCGCGGGTGTCGATTAGCCCTCGTGTTCGTCAAAAGATCGAATTCTCCTTTTTTTTTTCGTACGATTTACGCCACGGCTACTAAGGTTTCTCTAGCTCGAATCTATTGCTTTAGCGTTAAAGGGATATTAGGGTAGATTTTGAATATATCAAGGCTACGATTTATTATTACGCGAAAGGATTGCGCGAGAAAATTACGATTTAATATTGCGCGAAAAATAATTCTCGCGTAAAGACACTTTTTTCCTCGACGCGACGAATGGGATCGGAGAACGTATACGTATATCGCTGTCCCCGAGGTTGCTCGATCGCGAGTTCGAAAATAACCGATAAAAATAAAGCCGATACGTATTGACAAGTGACAGGATTATCCTGAACGCGTCTGATATAATAATCTCCGATGATCCACCTCGCTCAAGTTGAACATTGTGCCGTGCGACTTTTTTCTTTTCGCGATACCATATAACGCAACAGGTACGAGCTCGTTTGTGCACGGTGTCACTTCAGGCGTGACATAAGACTATAAGGGTTTAAGGTTATGCACTATATTCAGGCCGTGCTGCCGTATGCGCGCCGTTACGATCTAGCGACACGAACGTACGTATAAAAACTACATCGAGTATAAGAAACTCGCGTTGTTTCTATCGAATAAAATCTGCATTCGTTTTGCGACGTTTGGAGCGTAGGCAAGCGCGTGATTCAACCGTAAAATCCTGCACGTATCTAGAATATACAAAGGTTCGCGTCCCGATAAATTACTTCTACGTACATCTTCCTAATTATACTTAGAAAAAACAAATCCTTAAATTGGTTCTCTCGTTAATTTATTTGAGGTACCTTTGAGCGTGTACGACTCATATTTTCGGCATTAATATTCGAGCATTGGTCCCGAAAGTGCGTGCGTGAAAAGAGGAATATCCTAAGAGAACGCGAAATTTATGTACATTCAACCGTATAATCCCCTTTTCCTTCTAATAATCATCGTATCGATTCATCGCCAATTAAACGAAACAAACCAAAGTTTGAGCGCGCTCGCGTATTCGGTCCTGCTCTAATTTATCCATTTACTTCCACTCACATGGATCGTTATCTAAATTCCGCAAAGTACTCGATACCCCAGGACGGTCGTACGAACCTGCTGAGGCTGATGATAATAATGATGGGTGGGCGTGTGTCGGCTCATGAACTTCCCGCTGACAAGATCGAGGAGGCTCTGCCTCGAGGGCAGGACGCTCCTGGAGACGTTGTCCGCGCTCTTGGTGTCATCCTCCTTCTCCCTGCCGACCACCGTCTTGTAGTCCGCCACCCTGCCGCCCCTTATGTGCTTCTCACCCCCGTAGCTAAGGGCCGAGGCCGAGCTGACGCTCAGCCGTTCTCTCGCACCGCCGCCACCTGTCGATGCGATCACACTCGTAACTTGGCCCGCCACCCGCCGCTTCACCGGTAATTCCATTTTCTTCCGGAGAAATGGGGATATTCCACTTTCCTCAATCAGCGGAGGAAGGGAAGACGTGGGAATACGTGAGAGGAGAAACGTGGAGGTAAGGGAAAATATCGTTCGTGCCTCGCGGAAAATATTGGGTTGTTCAAAAAGTCTCTTCCGTTCTCTAAGGAAGTAATACGCGCACTACATATTTGCTTGCTATTATCGTATTGAATTATGTATAATATACAAGTGGAAGACGAAGGATAAAGGCTAGAACGTTTGACGGATTGGGTTTCGTGTTTGTCTACACATAGCAAGATAAAGCAGCAGATGGCTGAAGATACTTTTGGGGCAATTAATATACTCTGTCGTTCGATAGACTATCGTCTTAATAGGGAAGTAAGAAGGGCCGAACTGAATCGCTTCTATTTTATTCGCGAGTATCTTTGACCTATTTATTCCCGATATATTCATTTGCGATCCATCATCGGTAAAGGATTATTATTTAAAATTCCCTCCTCGAGGGATACCGCGAATCATGAGCGTTATATAAATTCTCGGAGGATCGCTTATCGTGAATCATGGTCGAGTGGAAAAATACCTCGTGGGGTTTACACGGTTTATAGATGCCTCATACGGAGTAGGAATGTATAAAGAAAGGCTCGGTTATCCCGCGTCACTGCCTCGATAGCCGAGCGCGGTATTAAACAGTGATTTATTTTATTGCCAAGGGAAAGGAGGTGAAATCCAGCTCGTCCCTCGTCGTCAGGATCGACGAGCGGAAAGTAAGCCGCGACGGGGCGTTACCGCGGATATCCAATGGATGGAACGTGATGTAACTCGTTCATTGTTAGCGGTGGCGAGCAAATTCGTACGTCCCACGATATCGAGGCTTACACAGCCGGCTAAATAAATTCGCGCATTGTGCGCCATCGTGAATTGTGGGCGTGCGTGCAAAAAATTCTATCGACGGCCGAAATTGGCCCATAGAGGGGATACGTGCCCATCGAATTTCGTTCGTCGAACGTAATCGAGAATTACGGAGACTCCGTAGGGTTTTTCCTGGCAGGATTTAAGCGGGCGCGCCCGACCAAAGGCGCGCGTTGGTGTTTTAACGATAAAACACCGATGATTTAGTCGCGCACGCCGAGCCACGCGTTGGGTAACTTTATTTTTAATATCGAATGCTGTGATCGTGAGCCTTAACTAATGAAGATTAATATAGACGATGATGCACACTTGACAAGAAAATAAAAGAGGGAAACCGATAATTTTAGATTTTTGTTTATCGCCGGTTATTCGATGCACGGGGACGGAAATATCATCGGCCATTTCTAAAGACGTATTTTTTTCGAGTGTCCCTGCGCGAATGGACCGATGGAAGATGCGAGAATATTCCGACAAGGAAGAAAGTAGCGACTGATTCGCATATTAATTACTCGGGTATATTATACAAATAGCGCAGCATTCCGAGTCTCTCGTGTTGATTGAGAGGGAGAGAAAGTCGGGACGCATTCCGGGTGGTAGGGAAAAATTAATATTCTTTTTCCCGGGCAAACGAGCGGAAAGAATCCCACGAATATTCATGGGTCGAGCACTTCGTTACACCATTCTTTCGTCTCTGCATCGTGCAATACTGGCGTGTGCGTCCGCGTGTGCCCACACGTGTCCGTGTTTCACGGTTAAAAATAGAGGCATCCGCCGGTTCGAATTAAACAAACAATCTTCCACATCGAACATCCACCTCGTGTCCATCGGTCGATTATTAAGAGGCAACGCCTTGTTTAGACGCCCAAGTTTTATTCACTTGCTCAGGAAGTAAATGGCGGTAAGTTAAAAATTTCTTCGACACCGATCGACATCGATCCATCAATATACATATTCGCGACAATCTTTCGATGATCGTTCTCTAAGCTCAACGTGGATTCCCGATATTTTACAATTCCTTCACGAAGCATTCGTGTACGATTTTCGAGAGGACGATGGCAGGTCGATCGCGATCGTTTCGATTCGCTAAGATCGACAACCGGCTGCTTCGAAGTTCGGCATGGAAGTTCTAACTGCGAAACTACTTCCCGCTCGAAGGGTCGAATTTCGTGCATCGAGACCCGCGGATAAAATCACCTTAGCGTTTCGAACGGGCCATTTTCGAAGGGAACTTAATTTCACGGCGCCCCTTCAATTATCCGTAATTATGGAACTTGGATAATACCGCGAAGAAGTTACATCGGCGCGGCTTCGTACGCTTTGAGCACGTCCGCGGTGCATGCTTTGTACGATTACATTGTCCTCGACTCTCAAAGCCCGCCTAACGGTAAATGTTGTTTCCGAGTAAACACGCGTAACCGTGTACACTGACTTCGCGTGGAAAATGACAAAGGCACGACCAAAGACGTATATCTCGTTCGGGCTTGGGTCGATGGACGAGTAGTCGTATCCCGCAGGTATCGGGCCAGTGCAGAAGTTCGTGCTTGATTTCCCATTAAAGTACGAGTCATCCTCCACCAACCTTTCCATATCTAATATATTCCTCCGATTCGTACGTTACGAATGTCTAAGAGTTGAGAAAAAATCGAAACCGCGGCAGTCTCGTTATCTTCCATTATCCCATTATGATCATCACGTCGTTACTTTATTTTTCCTCGTGGATTACCGCACGAAACGAAGTACGCTTCCGAGTAAATACAGGAATAAAGTGAAATTCGGTAGGCGTGCGACGCGTTAACGCCAAATATACGAGCATTTCGTTTCTCGAGACGCGTAAGTACGCTTTAACGTTGGGCTTAATAGCATCCACGTATAGCAGAGCGCCTTTCTCTTAATCGCTTTAATGCTTCCCGGAATGGCGGAGTTCGTCGAGGTTTGATCAATATTTCATTAACTGCAGTTTACGAGGATCGCCGGCGGCGGCTACTTGTTCGCGATTCTCGCTATCTAATCTTCCCCATTTTACGAATATTATCCTAGGCCGAGGGGGGACCTTTGGCATCTGCCCATAAACTTTAATTTACGGGCCTTCATTTACTATCGCGAAGGAGCCGCCGCCCTTCCCCTTTTGGGCGGACCGTTTTTCGAGTTAAAGGCCATTTTATGGGCCGCCTCTATAATTCCACGCTCAAATACCGCGGCCCTAAAAAGAAAGTAACGGCTCCCGTGCACGATAAAACATTGATTGGAAGGGCAGAAATTGTTGATAGAAAATGGCGGTACCGTCGTTTCGGATCCGATTAAAACGCGACGTAGATCCGGAGGAGGAAGAAAAAAGGTTGGCGGGCGTTTATGTTTTGGCCCCGATACACGTCGTAAAACCTCCCCGTCGGTGCATTTATACAAGCCGTAATTCTCGTATAAAAGCGCGACATTACCTGTATACAATTCTGGCACATGCCACCGATGCCCGTTACTCGTAGTTATCGAAGACGTTCTCGTTAAGCGATAACCTCTGATCGCGTCGAATATATTTTACGGAGTCGCGATCGCGTTATTACGGCACACCTATCATTATTCGAGGCGCGACGTATTTCTCGATAAACACTCGTCGACTTTCGAGTTAACGAACAAACGTATATTTCTTTTCCATTCCGCGCTTATATTCTTCGTCGCGATCTTTCGATGGACGAGGAGGTAATTCTGAGATCAATCGCGTAAGTTTTGATTCAAGATCACGGCTGTACAACGAGCGAGCTTAATTCCACGATGAGCAACCATTATTTATCTCGGCGAAGTTCTTTTCGCCGGAATAACGATCCTCCAGGAGGTCGTGCGCCGTCGAATCGGAGAAAATTAGCGCGACGCAACGTTAATGGAAATATTTATAATTCAGCGCGGTCCTAATTCGGGGGAGGAGAGCGACAGAGTACCTCCGTACCTCACGTCGGCGTAATTCGCACCGGATTAGCCGAAGCATTAGATTAACCTCTCCGAGGGCTCGAGGGATCCGTTGACGCGGGACGCCATTTCATTTCGTATTTCCGTGTATGCCGTCCCCTCCTCCCCGCCCCCGCTCCCACCCCCAATGGCTGGCCAACTCCGAGGAGGGATGTGTTCACTTTCGAACTTTCCCGCTGAAAATATCGTATTTCCAATATCCGGCTCCCGCTTCGAGTCCCGAGCAGGAAGAAAGTTAGTTTCGCGCCGGCCTCGAGTCATAAGGTTGAAAGCGTCCGTCCTTTCGAAAATGCAAAAGATCGTCGCAGCGTAGGATATTACGGATTTTTGCGCTGGCTCACGGACCAGAATCCAATCGCATCGAGTTTTGGACAGATCCCATCGTCCTGATATCGTTCCATGCCGATAAGGTGTTTCGCATTGGTAATAAATACCGTGGAACATCCCGGGACACCAGAGACACGGCTGGCCGATTCCATCGATCCTCAAATTTCTGCTCCTCGATAAATGTTCCGAAGCGCCTCTCGAAATTCGGTTATCGTCGGATAATGGACACGGTTGCTAAAATTTTGTCGCTCGGCTATTTAAGGCTAGCTTCGAATCGCTATCCTCCCTCCGCGATTGCTTTTCAGCCCGAGCTCCATTCGGTTCCGTTACTCCGCATTAACGCTCCGGCGTGTTAAGGGTAAACAGGATCGTCGACCCGGAAGGAAAACGTTGAGTCGCAGATCGGATGAGGCTTAATACCGCGCATTGTCCCTCGTGCACGTGGAGAGCAACGAGGCGCATCGCGCGGATTGCATCGATCCTCGGCCCCGGCGCCGAGGAAACCGGGGGAATTTACGTGAAATCGCGCAATAAGAATACGCGATGAATAAAAAATGAAGCGTCGGTGCACTCAGCCCTAGGTACGCCAAAATGCCAAATGCCAAATGCCGAATTTCAATGGAATCGATAAAACCCGAAAGGTTCCGGGGTATTTCGGTGCTCGCGCTTCGGGTAATCCATTTTTATATAATGTTCGCACAAAGTGCGTATAAATATTAATTTCCAGGATTTTCTTCCGGGCCGCTTTTGTACGAGCCGAATTTATGGATTTGAAAGTCGAGAGAGGTGTACCCGTAGATTTCCCTTTGGGGAGTAAATGTACGGATTGGAATGTGAAAAACGAATTAACGATTATGGACCTTCCTTTATGATTCGTCGAGTGGCCGCGCGATAAGTAGATGCTTTTTTCGTCGGTGTCGGCGGAATTCGAGTTGAATAAACGTCGATACGTGGAAACCTGGAAGTGTAACGGTTGGTGGGGAAAAACGAGGTAAGCAGCGGACGGAGAAAATGAAAGAAAGGAACGCGTGCCGGATCGATAGCGCGGACGAGGCAAATCCAGGAGAGAGGCCAGCAGCCGGTGGACACGTACCTGGGCCGCCGTCGTACGGCGCATTAGTCGCCATAAATCATATCGCATTAAAAGCTCGCAAATCACCGCGGCGTCGTCCGGAAATCATCGACGTTCCCGCCAGAAAAATTATTCACGCACCATAATTTGCCGTTCGGGGAAAAAAGGCTCGATGAAAGATTCATAGCGCCGCGCCGATTTGCGCCGCGATATTTATGCCCCTTCGATTCGAACCCCTTCGCCGACCAGTCGGACTTCGACTTTTGTTCAAACGTTGCCCTTCCTCTTATTTATGTCCCTCGCGTTCTCCTGGATCTTTCGTCGCGATGTATCGATTACGCGGTTGTAATTATTCCTACATTGTACCACAACGATATGAAATATGCTTCAGCAAAATGCAATTATATTCGTATTGGAAGCAACACTTTTTAGATGCAGAAAAGTCAATTTCCTACACGACGCAACGTTTGAAGCGAAGAATAAATGTCAAGGGATCACGTAATTTCCCGAGCTAGATTATGGTTGCGTTAAATTCGAACCGTTGTTGCGCTCGTGCTCATATGTCGGGCGAATGGGGTTTCCCCTATTACCAACAGCGTGCGCGTTTTGTAGGAATTAATGTTAGCGCAATGGTTATGGAGTCGTCGCTATGCGGTTCTCGCTCGACAACCCGCTGTTATATTGCCTTTTCTCCGATCGCAATGAGAAAACTCCGACCGGAGTCTTGGTTCGGCCAGCCCAGGAAATGATCGGTCATCTTTATAGCGGGGAAATTACAGTGTCGAAATCGGGGCAGTTGTAGCTACACGTAGCCGTGCTGTAAACGTTCATATCATTACGGTTATTGGTGCTTAAAACGTTCCCTCGTCGGGGCCAGTGGTATACGCCGGCAGATAGCCAGACCTAATCGAGTAGTAAAGTAAACGACGTCGGCGCCGTGGCGAAGAAATTCAGTCTAGAAGGTAATATCGAAGCTCTTTAACAACGATTTAAAGATACGATCGATAAACCGAAATTGTACCGTTAATCCTCACGCTCTTACACTATAAATCCTTGCAGTCGACAAGGATTAAATCGATTAAAAATTTAAATTACCAATGTTTTTTCTCGGTGTCTCGAATTTCTCCTGTACTTTAGGTATAATGCGTAGAATCATATCGATAATCGTAGCGATCGGAAATAGTGGAATTTCCAAACGAATGTTTATCTTTAAGGCAAGACCGAGGGCGATGCGCGAGAGCATTGGAATACGTAACTAAATCGTGTCACGCAATATTCATGCGAAATACCAGCTGCGTGGCGTGCTCCTCGAATTTTGCGGACAAAGGTTCGAGTTAAACGCGGTAAAGCCTCTCCTATCTTTCGAGAAATTCGAGCAAGCGGCGTCAAGGATTTTCAGGCGCCATCGTTTATCCAAGGTGGAGAAGTCGCGCATTGTCTTGCACCGCCTAGGAGAGGGTCGCCTTCAAAATCCGAATGCAAATTCAGTTTGCTATATTACGCGGATATCCTCGTATTCCGCATAACGCTCGAAAAACTTTGCGAACTCGATACTCGAATTAAAAACTTCGTTACTCGACGATCTATATCGCGACATTATCGCTCCATGCACCTCCTTCCATCGTCTCAAGGAAACCATGTATTTCTATTTAATATACACAAATCTATCGTTGATCGAAGTGGCGAGAAGTTGATATTCCCAACCCAATATCCAAGCGGAAAAGCTTGCCACGAAATTCACGACTTTCCGGCGATATCGTCCCTCCCCCCTTTCCAGGAGGAAAGCCACGTGGTAGAGAGAGGGTGGGTTTACAACTTAAATTGCGGCCAGCACAATTGGAAACAGCCTAACCTCATTATTCGTAATTGCCAGCCGCAATTACGTCGTAATCGTTCATAATTGCCGTAGGCGGGTGCGGTTATCGTAAGAGGTTTCTTTGGCATTTAGGCCCACGGCTACGCCGGCTCTGCAGCTTTGCTTTCCAATTCCCCTTCCTTCCTAATCGCGCAGCGCCGGCCAATTATTCCCCGGGATCTACGACGTCGTATCGGGAGGTTTAGTCTCGCTCTCTACGGTGCCGTAACTCGGGTCAAGCAGTTTCGACCCAAATGATCGTATTAATCTACATTGAGAGTCGATGAACGGACAAATAAACTCGCGATCCCGGGTTTTGGGCTTGGATCGTACTCTGGGTTTATAGGGGTTTATCGCGAAACAGGGCGCGCGCGTTTCTTTTAATCGATTTTATAGTTAATTTAAAAAAGAGATTTTTTGGAGATCGAAAAAGAAATTACACCCTTCGAAATGGCGCGTCCGTAATTTCTTTAAAAAATCCCGCTTCTTTATCGGACTTCTGAGAGTTTCCAATAATATATTTCGGTATGTACGTGATTACAGACATTTATCGACCGAAGCTTCCTTCTCGTTCTTCGTTTTGAAACACGCACGAGGTGTTTTAAATGATTTCAGACAATAGCAGGTAGTTGCAGAGATAATCGCGGCACGTGGCCAAGTCTGGGCAGGGCGAAACGTCGATGGGTTAAAATTCGGGGAAAGCCGGCTGACGGGTGCGTGGCACTCGTAAATAAGCGCTCGAAATAGAACCTAATTCGTTTATCGGTTTTTCAGGCGCGCCGCGATACTCGCCACCGCGATCCGACGCATCTATTTCCATCCTGCGCGACTCCTACTCCATTGATTTCCGCGCTTGGTCGTGTCCTGCTTTAAATTCTCGCCGTTCCAAGTATTACACCGGGGATGACGTCCGAAATATCGTTCGTATCTCCAGCGGTGCGGGGCGGATCGCGATTACGCCGATAAAGCATGCCCGAAAAGCGGATCCTACGCTCCGACACTTTTGACCCCTTTCCAGCTTTCCACCGGAATTCTATTAACCCTTAAAAGGTATCGTCGAAAAAAATCACCTTAACGGTATCACGGCTGCAATTTAACCCCGGTGAATTATTTTTATTTTATAAATTTAACAAAGACACGTATGTATTTTATGGTTATCGCGAATAATATTGCGAAGCCTTTTACAAACGAGCTTGGTACATATCATACATCACGGTATTTTACCATCGGCCGCGTTTTTACGAAATTATCGTGGAATTGTTCGCTGGACGATAATATTTTCATCGCTCCTTTAGGATAATCTTTCGAAAGAGTTGCGCTTTGGAAGGGCTATAGTTTTCAAGGTAATCGATGAGATCAAGGAGCACACGGTCAAGACGAGCGATGGTATTTTGAATAAATTTGAATTACGAGATCGTAAATTTAACTATATCAACGTAGGCCAGGGTTAGGCTCGTTGGGAAAATATTCTCGAGTGGCTTTCGTACGGAAGTTTGCCAGGGAGATCGATCGTTTCTCGCAAGGCTCGCGAGAAGATTCGATTTGGCGAACGCTCCTCCCCGATTCTCGACCGATTAAATACGCCGAGAAGAAATAATCTCGTGGACAATACGAGGAGATCTGCCAGGGAAAAAGACTCGGATGAAGAGCGACTTGTCGGAGAGAAAGATTCAGGGAAATTCGACGCGCGGAAACTCGTTCTCGCGCCCTCGGATGGTCCTTTCCCGGGCGAAAATTTAAACGGATATTTTCGGGGGATTTACAAGGCGAGGAGGAAAAAATTGAGGCGGATGTACGGCTCCGAGGGAATTTTCACTTATCGAAGGAAATTCCCTCGTCGTCGCTCGGTCGGTCCGCGGGAATAATCAGCTTACACCTAAGATTTTATATTTTGTCCGATGTTCCGCCGCTTTCTCGGCTTTCCTCGTCTCGAGATTAAATTCCGGTTCGATAACTCTACCAGCTGGGAGAAATATTATTTCAAGCTTATCCGGACTTTTCGGTACTTGGGGAATTTTCGGTACGGCCGGTTATTCCGGGATATGGAATTTCGCGGTTGCACATCGATCCTTTCCTTATCGTCGATACGTCGGTGGCTCGACTCTCTCGTTTGGCATTGGAACCGGAAGGAAGAACGCGATTGTTCTTCCCCCTTTGGTCAGCGGCGCGAATGCTCCTAACGAGAAATAAAAAAGAACGCACGGCCTCGCGCGGAACTATTCGTTCATGACTTTCCAGTCTATTGGGCGAGGCCACGCTCTATGAATACCGACCGATTTTATGGAGGATCGTGTACTTCTGAGCGTCGATTTTTTTTTGTTTTTACGCGTAGTAAAATGATGCTGGCAAAAATATGGTTTATCAAAAGGTCGAAATATATACAGAGAACTATTGAAACTGTTGGTAGTAAACGAGAGTCGAGCTTCGGTATAGAATTGGGCGTCGTATTTAGCTCCCCACCAGATTCTGTATCAAATACCCCATTCGCAAAACTCGATGTTTTTTTACAAAACTTTTTCAGAAACTCGATCAAAAATACTACCCTCGCAAAATTCGGATTTTGCCGGGAAGACGGCGCGGATATTATTTCCTGTAACATTTAGAATTTTTCCGACATCATTTATATGCATCTACGTGGAAGCTGCGGGGCGCGCAATGTTCGATTAATGTACACTCCTGAAATAAAATCCGAGGATTTTTTTTACGTGGTTATTACGAAGGCAGGTGCTTTTAACATTATCTCGTAAAGGCGGCGAAAAATATGCGTTAATACTCATGGGGCTTATTCGTTCGGGATTTAAATGATAATGAATGGCCACGATCCTCGATTTAATCCCCATTTTAGTGCCACCTTTTCTCCCATTCACTGGGCTTCACCGCGGAACGAGGTGTGGCACGGTTATTATTTTTTTACTCGGTACAAAAATTCTATTCAAATTCGCCGCACCGCCCGGTACCTTTCATCCGCACGATAATCCAATAAAGATTCGGCCAGCTCGTTAATCTATCACGACTATTTTAGCAAAGGAGAGGGAAAATTTTCTTCCGTATTATTCGTTAGAAGGAACGAGACGAATTAGAAATTTCCGTATTGTTCATTAGAAGGAACGAGACGAATTAGAAATTTGACTAAGGCTTTTGCGTTGAGCAGGAATTACAACCTGCCATACGCTAATACGATCGCTCGATATCATGCGTAATTCCCCAAGGAGCATTTCAATAAGTGGAATGGAAGATCAACGCGATTGAATACTCGCTGCTCGGTCGAGAGGCGAATAAATCCATGGGTTGGCGAATGAAAAAGCGGAGCTCCTCGTTGGAGATCATCCTCTAAATGATCGCGCGCTCGATGGAACGAGGAAAAAACCAAGTGCGGCTCTCGAGGCGGCCCAAAGTGCTACATTTTTTTAATCCGGAAACGACCTAATCGCTCTTTGCCTTCTGTCGGAGAGGCGTGGAGCGATAGAAAAAGGGAAGAGAGGAGGATTTGCTCCGGATACCGCATTGTTCGTTCCTTAGACCGCGGAAGTACAACGTGGACGAGAAACGCGATGTACACGAACTCTTGTCTTCATTCGTGGCTCAGGTACGTTTCTTTTTTTGAGGATGGATTTTTTTTTTCGAATTTCTGGTTTTCCTCTTCGAGCCGCGATGATGCCGTGGATAGAGAACGAACGAGGTTCGTTATTCTATCGCTCTCATCGTAAAAGGGGCGCGTGAGAGTGCGATTTTTGCATCGCACTGTACATTTCAATAAGTAACATTTTAACAAGCAGCACTTTGTCGACGTTTCCTGGTAATGACGCGGCGTGCGCTTCATAACTTTTTAGAGATACTTTTAAAGATAGCATTTAGCGAGCTACAAACGAGCAAGGTTTTGACGACAGAGTTTTTACGAAGCTAAAGGGTAGTGGCGGGTTTAAACTTGGCATTTATGTGTCAAGATTAAAAGGATTATTATACGTAGATGAATCCAGCCTTGACTAAGAGCGCAAGGGTGTATAAAAATTCAAGGAAATTTCAACCTGGAGGTGTACTCGGTAGAAAACAATGTAGCAACGATAATGTTCATTATCATCGTCCGTGTTTGCAACCGGGAGAGAAAGAAAAGCAGTCGGTCACAGTAATTAAGGGGAAAGGTGAGGGAGAAGTTCGTAACGAAGAAAAGGACAGGGTCGGTGACAAAGGCAAATCTTTGCATTTCCATTCGGTATACGTATATAAAGCGTCGCGATGAAATGAAACGTGAAAAAGTCAGGGTTGCCGCGATTAAAGCGCCGTAAGTAAAACGACACCGGCAATAAATTACTTAGCGGGTCCGATTTAAAATAACTCGAGCCTAAAACAAGCGGAGAGAGGGAGAGGGCATTGATTTATCGAGGAGCGGCTAATTGGCGTCGTTTCTCCCGGCCTTAATCGGGGAAATTTTTTCCTACGGCGCCGTCAATTACACTCCCAACGAAGGCGGAAGAATTTCCCGAGGAATCCGGCCCTCGTGCCTCTCGATACCTTCGATCGTTCGGCAGGTGCTCGCGACAACGTCCGACGTTGCTCAACGAGCTCGAAATCATTTCGGAGCCTCGCATGACTCGCCGCTTTCCCCGCGACTTTTGCTCATTTTAGCTAAAGGGCCTTTGATCGTTTTGATTAAGCCGCGTATATGCTCGTTTGGTCAAATGGCTTTTGGTCATTTTAGGTAAATAGCTGCTGGCCATTCTGGCCATATGCGTTCCGATCGCTTGGGCAAAATGACTGTTGATGATTTTGTGTAGAGAAATTATATGAATTGCGAGTCTTAAAATTCTATGACTCAACGAGGTATTGGTCTTTCGAACTACGTAAGTCATAAAGCCATGTAGTTCAAAATGAGGAGTTCGTTCTGAGGTAAATGTACCGGGTAAAGGTAATCACGATCGTATCTAATGTACGTCGCTAATAGCCGTGATATACTGGAAAATGGTCAAACAATCGCGCGATCCTACGTAAAACGGCTTACATCGCAAAGTCTATAATGTAAATTCGGTGTACCGAAGAACTTGTTTCCGACTACGTAGCCCGCGCGTCCGTGAGAGGCGCCGAATGCAAATCGATGAGTAAAAAGGGCGTTGCGCTTCGGGGAAATTGCACTTACGTGGTACATTAGAACCAATTTGCCATGCAAAAGCCGTGTTTAAGCGCGGGGAAAGTTTTCCAGGTGACTTTTCGAGGCGCGCACGATCGCTGGGGCGCACCGAGAAGATTCCATGCATACGAATAGAACATCGGAATGGACAAGGAGAGGCAAAGAGCCGAGATAAGCGTCGCTTTCGTATTTCGATTATGTCGCGCAGCGGGCGGCCTTGGTAATAACCTGCATATGTCGTACTTTACATCCGGACTGCCTTCGAAATATGAAAATTCTATCCTTCGCGCATGGAATGGCGAGGGAACGAGGCGAGGGAATGAAGAGGGGGAGGAGGAGAAAAATGTAGGATTTAGGATATAAAAAATCGTTCTAAAAGCCTGGAGAGGAATGAAAGGAATAGAAAGTAGAACTTGGACGTTGGAAAAATCGTAATCTTCTAAAACGATTTAGGTTCCTTCAAACATAGGAGATGTATCGTAAAATGCGAGTTTCGCCTAAAAACGAAAACGCATTTGCAAGCTCGACAGAGCCTCGAATGAAGTCGCGGGTCTGTCGAGTTATCAGCGGGCAGCTCGGTTAATCAAACCTGTCGAGAGCAGGGGATTCAAAGTGAATTCCTCCCCCTCCAGGCTCGAAGGCGCTCTTTTAAAAACAAATTTAATTTCTCATCTTGAACGCGTTAATGCGGAGCAAAATGTTTTTATCTTCGGTCGAGTTTGCCGGACGAGCGGCCGAGTCACGTTCGTATTTAGCCTGAATTTCATTCGGCCAAAGTGGGAGTAGGAATCTTTCCAGACTTTAATTCGTTCTAGCTGCGAGCGCGAGCTCGTTTAAAATCTTAATTACGCGCACTATGGCCGACGGTACATCCAAAATGACTCCATCGGTTCCGCCCTCAAATTACTCCCCACGGTCTTGTAGCAATCTTTTCTTCCTTCCTCCTCTTTTTCGAAGCTCGGATCGAGGCGCAAAAATTCGATCGAAGATCTTGACTGACGGGGGCACGGGAATAAAGTAAAAAATAATGTTAAGGTCTATTAACGGCACGAGTGTAGGGGCTAAATGTCAATAACGCGTGCTCGCGTATTTTCCCTGCTTACTCCATGCAAACAGAATAGCTTTGTTACGATCCGATGTTTTTGATTTTAACACTATTAACGAAGAGGAGTAAAAGCGAAATATTACGTAAACGATGTAAATAGAAGCCGAGTATACTTTCATCGTTCCGCTGATCGATATTCCCCAATGCTGTATAGCAGAATTCGCGCGTTTAAGCGGGTCCGAATGCAGAATTCGCGTTCAAAGAAATCTTCGGCTTTAACGATATCGAGAGAGTAGATTATCAAGGATACAATAGCCTGCAATGGCGCATATTCCGCGTTCTTTATGCTCCCCGTAAATATCGAAAATATTCGGCTATCATAATCGTCGATTATTTGGCATTAAAATCTCCCGATAACATATACCGCGCGCATCGGCGCGCATCCAGTGGCTTTGCCCGTTAATTGGAATCGCGAAATTGCGCGATTAATAACCGGCTCAGCTACGTGCACCGACGTGGCTCTTTCGAACGCTCGCACACCTTGATAATGCAGCTACGCAAATCGAATCACGTGCCCGTTATATTTGGATCCTCAAATAAAACATCCCCAATCCCGCGGCACTGTTAATAAAACACTCGCTGCCCATAATCGGTGGCATTTGGTCGACGAGTTTGATCCTCGATCGCGACGCTGGGACTCGAACGCTGGCTTTTCCTTCCTCCTCTCTTCTTTTTCTTTAAATTCATTTTTACCACCGACCGCTAACGTTATTTGGCCCGAAACGCCTCTTCGCGGCCTTAAAAACGGGAACGAGATTACGAATCGCGTCCAGTGACGCTTTGAGCCAAAATCACTTTCGGTCCAAACTTCTTTCCGAGATCTCCCGCAGTTCTCGGCGCGGCGTGGTCCAAAATCTAATTCTAGCCGAAGAGAAATAACATTTTTCAACGATTCAAGGAACGCGCGTGTTAAAAAAAAATTTCTTTGCTTCAATTTCTTTTTATACGAATTTATTAAGCATTGTAATGGTAATGATCGAGCGTCGACAGATGGCAGCTCGTTCAAAAATCATATTTTCCACCTGGAAGCGACTTTTTTTATCGGAATGCATCGCTCGAGGCCAAAATAATCCCGAGTTTTAGAACGATGTCCCGAAGTGACTTGTCCTGGAGGATGCCTCGGTAAGTCGTTCGAATCCGGGGAGTGTCCTAAAAGTCGCTTCACCGAGATTGCACTCACGTTCCGGAGCAAAAACTACTTTAATTACGAGCTCTAGGAAGTACCAATCAACGGTGGCGGATATCGTTGCCACGAGATACTCGTTTCGCGTATCTCGGATACAGCCTCGTATTATATGGCTCGCTTCTCCAAACTTTTTTTTGCATTTAGATCGACGAGCTTTGACGAAGTTCGTTTCCTACGCTTTTCAAGCGCCGTCAGGATGTTTTCATCGGCAGTATTTTTTATTTCCAGATTGTCGATTGTTCACGATTATCGAATACACCCTCGTTGACTACCGATCAAACATCCATTAACGGAATGGCGCTATAGTTCTGCGCGATTTTCAAAACGAAACCAATAACTATTTCCTCACCTTCGTCTTTTTCCTATTACCTTCTATTATCCCCGTTTTTTTTTTTCAACTCTCTCACGCCCCTAGTTGTCGCCTCTCTAATGTGGTCGCAGAGAAATTGTCAGCGACATAAGATCGACTTTACGGACGATCGAAGATCAATCCCGAGCCTACATACGCGACACAACATCGTGTACATGCAACTTCGCACTCGCGGTATCCGGGCGCGTTATAGAAAAAGAAGTTGCACGATCCCCGAGGATTAAGCGAGAGCTTCCTTTCCCCCCGCGAGAGAATAAAATTCGCATTGCAGTATCTGCGCGGACGTAAAACTTTTCTCGAAAGTCGCAATGCGTTATTTGGAGTCAAGCGGCCGGTTGTCTCCGCAAAGCTGCCCGCAGGAGGGCCAGGTACGTATCGGCGCGTTCGTCCGCGAAAAACATCGTCGAGGCTATGGAAGAGCGGCTGTCCGTGCGTATCGTTCGCAACGCGCTTTTTTTCTATTTCCAGGCGTACCTTTCGCCCCTTTTTTTTTATTTTTTTCCCGATCGACGCGCTTTGATCGGCTCGTCGGCCTCTCGAAGCGACCGAGAATTCCGCGTCTGCCGGCAAAAGGCCCGAAAATCGGCTCGAAAATGGCCGCGTCGAAATGTCGCGCTCGCGGAAATCCGATGTCCGCGACAGCAACGGCGATGTCGCCACGCGAACGAACTTCGGATACAATACCACGCTGAGGGACAGAGTTGGCTGGATGACGTTCAGCCCCGTGTCTGATGGCGCAAATTAGAGAACGCGTCGGAAAATCGACGACTCTTTTTTTGGCCTTACGCGTGGACGAATTTTACGCACGTTTTGGGAACTTACCGCTTATCCTTTCAATCGGATAGTTTCAAATGTGAGAGCACGAAGAAATTCTACACCTATTTCGTTGATGATCGATTTTAACTTTAAAAAATGTCCCCATCAAATCCGAATTTAAATTATGTCCCGACGAACTGGTCGAATTTTTCTTAAAATATCCATTACAAACGCATATTTTATAAACCTGGCGATTAATTTTCCAACGCGTCAGTTCAAAATTCGAGAGTAAAAAGAACTAGAGAGCCATTTCATTTTCGATTAACTCCAATATCGATCCGTTTAAAATTATCCTTTTTAAAGCAATGTTTGCTCCTTCCATTAGTCCATATACCTTTTCGTGCCGATGAAACGTTTCAAATTGCGCGACGCGAAGAACGGGCGATTATCGAAAGGCGCGTTTTTAACAGCGAGAAGACGGCAAAGCGTCGTGTCTCGCGTCCTAAACGATACCCCGACGTCTCGTCGACTTTCCCCAAAATATCCGTTACAAGCGCGGCGCAGCCACGCGGAGAGGAATTGCAGGTCCGTATTAATTTACGTCCAAAGAGGCGGCACGGTCGATGGGAATATTTCATCGGCTTGGGAAGTGGCGCGTTAGCCGAAATTGCCCTTTCCGCCTGGCAGAAATTGTTTAGTAGCTGCGGCCGTAAAGGCGAACCTCCTTGGCGCGACTCGTAAAATCGTCCTTGCGGCCTCCTAATTAATCGCCCCCTCTGCCACCGCCGCCGCGGATTGCTAATGAACGAATCTCTCACGCCTTCGTCTTCTTGCCCTCCTTCGAAAATCCACCCCCGATTACCTACCAAGTGGATGCCCTCCGTTGACGTTTGAAAGGAATAAATCCTACGAAGGGCGCGCTTGTATCACCGACGCTGGAGCTAACCGCCGTCTCCAAATATTTCAATACGCATAACTAAGAGAGGGAAGGTTGATACATCTGTTTGATCGTTCGGTCAGAAATTTGGGAAAATTTTTAAATAGGTTCTCATATGCACTATTTTGACTGTGTTTTTTTTTTATGATTTTAACGGCAAGAGCGTGGGAAGCTATGGTCACTTGTCGCGTGAAAAGTTACACTTTTTTTTCCCGTGGAAAGCGATATCGAAAGCTCAAAACTTAGCTACAGAAACTTTAGTACGATATATATATATATTAAAGTATCGAAATTTATTCGAAAGGAGGGGAAGAAACCGAGCTCCCGCGTATCGTACACCGCACGACGTTACCCATCTATCCGCGTGCTAGACATTGTATGCAGATACCCAGCATTTTATTCGAATTTATAGCCCAATCTGCCTCGAGCCTCCTCCGCCGCTGGCGGTGTAAGCAAATATGTACACGCCTCCCTCTTTCGTATTTTCCAGCCGCTTCGCGCAGCAAAAGTTTGGCGACTGAATTTCAAGCAGACACGGCGCGCCGTGTGCCGGTTATTTGTCACGATCGGCTCGATCAAAAAGTAACACACTTCTCCAGTTATACGGCCAGGAACAAAGTTCCAGGGAGTTCCGGGAGTCTTGCGAACCTCGGCCTGGCCCCTAACTTGCGGCCAACTTCCTCTCGAAACTGTTCCTAAGGTTTGACCGCAAGGTGAGTCGTCCAGGAGAGGTGAGATCTTCCCTCGAAGCACCAACTTTCGTACCTCCTCTACCTTTCGAACACCCCTATCGCTACTTTCTTATCCACCAATTCCAAAGGAAACGACGGATCGTTTGATGCACAAGATCGACGAGCGATTGGGACGGAGTGCACGGTTTAATTTTGGTCGACGCGAGGTTTTCGAGAATAGTCGTGTACGATAGTTGTGTGAGAATGCGAAGGAATGAGAGGAGCTCTACGTGCATCGACACAAGTCACTGCTGAAAAAATACTCGGACCAAGCTCCCTCCATCGATCGCACAAGGACGATCGGGAGTTTCGAGTCACGAATACGCAAAACTGGAAGTCCAGAAAAGCGTGGACGTTGAAAAGTCGACACGAGGAGACGCGCAGAGGGCTCCACTATTGACTCGCGCGGCCCTAGCCCTCGGGTGCACTCGCTTCTTCCGAAACTCTCCGCACCGTCCTTGCCAAATATAAATATTTATTCGCCGCTCTGTAGCAATTTACGACGTAAACGAAGGCAACGTGAACAACTTAATCCCACGGGGGGAGGAAAAAGCGAGCGGATTTGGCCAAAACCTGGAGTCGTACGATACAACACCTGGCGATCGAGCTTTCTCCACCATCGCTCTCCGAGCAAACGCAAGCGTGTTTCCAGGAAAATATCGAGAGCGAGGAAAAGAGCGGTGATATTGACTCCATGATTCACGGTTTGGGAAATTTGCTCTCCTCCTCCTCCGTCCGTTGGATCGACGGATAATTCGAGGTGGCGAGCCAGTGGCCGCGTTTTTTTTTCTTTCTTTAATATAAAACAATACGCATACGAATAAAACGATACGCATTTGTAACGAGCAACGTTCTGAGATTTTTCCTAATATCATCATGATGCGTAGATGATTCATTGAATCTCTTAAAATTTCCAATGTTCCTTCCAACGTAGGACGAAAACTGAATTTCACCCTTACTCACCTAAATCGTTATTATTGATTTATCCAACGTTGGATACGCGCGCAGAACGGACATTCGCTTTATTTACCGGCCTCCCTGGCGCACGGTAATGCGAAGCTCTTAATGACTTTTCGATGGTAATCCCGCGGTTTGGGAAACAAGAATCGGTTAGAAATGGGCGGTGACCGTGAACGATTAATCCCGTTAGTTTGCATCGGGAGGAGATGAAACGCCGAGATCCTCGCAGGTATTCGACGATAAGTTAATGCCATCGATATTGCGCCGGATATACGTTGATACTGCGAATTTGGCTATAGCACAATAGCACTAACAACGGAAATGTGCGCCTCGATAATTACGAGGATATCGACGTTGATAATATAGGGCCCGGGGAATTTCCGTTATCGAGCAAATATGACGCAAGAAAATCATCGTTATTAATGAAAATATAAATACGCTCTTCGTATTTCCACCGGTCTTTTTTTAACCGTATTAGTATCGAATATAGAGTAATTTTAAGCCGTATTAATAGCCGTATCGAATATGGCCGTATTTTCATCTCCGCAATTATCCTTGCGATTCTCTTTATTTATCCCGACCGGGATCTCTCGTGAGAGATTTTCCGAATATTTTCGCCGTCGATAATTTTCCCATTAGCCTCGATAATTGTCCGTAAGCCGTGAACGATGAAGGAACATCGAATCTGGAGAACTCGGGGGTTTACAATGAATAGAACGTCAAAGTTTGAGGAAGAGCTCATCGTCGGGAAGATTCATGAGGCTCAACTAGTGCGCGATTTCCTTCGTATAAATTTCGCCCGGTTCGAGGGCACGTATACGAAATATTCCGCGGCGACATTGTTTACCGAGCGCGCCGCCACGTTGAAACCGCGCATTATCAGAGAAGAACTTTTGAGCGAAGGTTATCCATTTTAATGAGAGCCGCCGGAGTAGGTAAAAGTTTATCTTGGAAGTCGATGTACTTCTTAAATTATCCCGGGGCCACGGCGCGCGGGAAGAGTTCCCCGCGCTTCCTCCTCGTCGTCGTTGCCAGAGGGGTTTATCCGGCTGCGAATCGAATTAAAAAACTCTCGCGGCTCTCCCGCATCCGACGCGTTTTTGTATCGAATCACACGCGCCGTACGTCCGGACGAACGTTCTCTCGCACCTCGAAAAATACGATAAAGAACCCACGAGTTTACAGCCGAGTACTTCGCTCCCTCTCAAGTCTATCCGCGTTTCCGATTATCGATAAAAATTTTTCAGCCGACATCCAATCGAGATACTTTGCGCCTACGATTTTCTCTTAAACCATCGACTCTTTGCGAATCGAACGCGTATTCCGCGACTTCTTATACCGCTCTTTACCATTATATTCATCTCATCGTCTCATCGTCTCACGATTTATACATTTTCCTGATTCTTCCCTAAGCATATAAAAATCTGCGGTAAGTCGGATTACAGTCAGACGAGAAGATCCAAGATAGAGTTTCCCTCACGGATGATCAACGATCATTAAGAATGACAACTCGCGAACCGATTTACCGGCAGTTTCGTCCAATCATCGTAAAAGCGAGCGGGCCAACGTCCCGCCACCGTTCACCCGCTAATCAGTCTCGAGGTGTCGCTCGATCGTCCCGATCGATCCGGAAATATGTCCGCGGAGTATCAACTCGCGGGAGGGGCCGAGTCTCGTTGGAGCGGTTCCAATGCATAAATTATCCAAGCTCTCGCCCTCTCGAAGGCGCGATTCCCCGGTTGTCCTCGTAAAACATAAACGAAATGGCTTATCCGATTACGAACCGAGGAGGCGGCGCTCTCCTTCCGCGAGGCTGCCTTTCATTCCCGGGTTACCCTCTTCGCGGCCCGACGCCTACGCACGGGCCACGCTTTACGGCTAAATAAATTCCAAGTCCGGCCATTTATACGACCGGAACGGTGGCCCCGAATTATTTACGGTCCCTCGCTCGGCCCCTTCGACGCCTCTCACGGCTCCACGGTTAACCACGCCTGCGAACGCCCGACCCTTTACTCGGACCCGATCGAAGCCCCGCTAACTTACGGAGGATTGAGTACCGCGGTACTCTGCCGACTTTGGTCCCGCTTGGATTCGCTAATGAGAGCGGAGGAGACCTTTTTCTTTGGAGGGGATCGGGGTAAGATGAGAGGGGTGGTGTAGTGGATCGAGGCTCGGACTGCCACGCGGCAGACCCGGTTTCGAATCCCGTCCATCGCCTTTGGTTTTTCCATGTGATATATATATCGTACCTCTGGTGGTTTCGGAACCCAGCTTAAACGGTAGGTCCTAGGCCAAATGAGCTTAGCAGTCGGTGCCGAAAAATGAATTTAAAAAAAAAAGATGGGAAGGGCAGGTATTTTACGTTTGTAATCGTTATTCCAAAGGTAATTGTATGGGTTTCTTTCTAGAAGACGATAGGTATATGTACACCTAAGCGCTTTTCTCGCCGTGGGTTTATCATAAGAACGATCATGCGCTTTATATTTTATGATTATTAGCTATCGTTTAATGGGAAGGAGTGGATATAATTGCGTTTAGTATTACGATACGTATAATTCGATTATTTTCCCGCGGATATTGCGCGATTCGAATTATCGTATTTTCCGGCGATTTGAATAAAATCGAAGGTAAGGCCTGGATCGTATCGCGCCCTTGTTGGCCCGTATTTCCAGGGCAAAACCGAAGCGGAAGGTGCGAGAGGGGAGGGTAAGCGGGCAAGATATTCTCGCGCTCCACATTCCTATAAAATAAGTCGGCATCGATCTCATTAAAGGGGACGTCCCGTCCAAACGGCCGAGTGCCAACGCGCACCTTCCGAATCCCTTCGATGCAATCTCCGTTAACGTACAAACACATTGTAAAGCAACTCGCAAACGCAACGATTTAAGAATCGATTCGTCCTAGAAGAGTAAGTCTCGCGTGGATAATGGACTGTGCGAGATTCGCGTACATTTTTTCCAACAAATAAGATTTAACGGGAGATTTAACGCAAAGGTCATCGACGACGTCGTAGGTTAGGAAGCGGAAAACGTGTAAACAGAACCAGGTTCCAGGATAGTCGCATCTTTATTCGCGAACAAGGGCCGTGACAGCGGAGAACTTGGTGGCTCGGAGACAAAAGGTCGTTCGCGAATGTTTCGCGAGGGGCCGGCAGATATTGTTCCCTCCTGCCATCGAACTTTGTCGCGAAGATTGAAAATAAGTTGGCCCCTTCGAGTTTTACGGCGAAGTTTAAAGTGGAAAACGAGGGTATTGATGAGAAACCTAATTATTCCCCGCTCGAACCAAAGGCACGTCCCCTGTCTCCTTATGCCAACAGAGTGCGACGAACTTTGCTTCCGCTCTTCTTCCTTTTCTATTTTTTTTTCTTTTTTTCGCGAAACATGACTTTGTAAGGTCATCTCAAAGTACACTCACACCTTTCTTACCTCTGTCATTTATCTTTAAATACTCTACCTTCCCTCTTCACAACTCAAAGTCCGTCCATCGCGTCGAAGCGCGGTCTCGCGCGGCACTGCGATTGATCGACGATTTCATCCGCGAGTAAGGATACGAGAAGCGCGAAGAGAGGAGGGACGATAAGGCGTCAAAATTGCGTTTTGCAGTGTCCCAAGTTTCCTCGGCGCAGAAATTGCGCGGGCGATTGATCGAGCCGGACAAAACGACAGGAGGGAGTAATCGAGCTGGCCGCCTGGTATTTCTGCGCGCCCGTAAATTTGCTTAGAACGGCCACGTTTAACCACGGGCCGCTCGCCGGCCAACTGGCCGATTTCAATCCAACGCGCATCGGAGTAATTCGTACGTCCACGTTAATGAGATTCGCGTAACGTCGCCCGCCGTACACTCGCAAATATGTGCGGATGTATGGGCCAGGCCACGGACGTGCGTCGCTCCCACGCAGCCGGTGCATTTGACGGTCATGGCGACTACACCTACCGCCTTGCG
Organism: Ampulex compressa; assembly: GCA_038496175.1. Taxonomy (NCBI): domain Eukaryota; kingdom Metazoa; phylum Arthropoda; class Insecta; order Hymenoptera; family Ampulicidae; genus Ampulex; species Ampulex compressa. The sequence goes on along the minus strand of JBCFXI010001548.1, from coordinate 19,236 downwards.
AGCTCCGACGATGCCTCTGTCTTCTCCGATAAAAAGCGAACCGACCGCCATCCCACTTCTGAAGTGTGCAAAGGACGGAAACGATGAAGCACCGGGGATACTTAGGAGTCTTTGGAAGGGTCGCTTAAATTATTGGACAGTTGTGATATGATCGTCGTGCGACGATCGTTTGATCGAGCGGAAAATACGCGCGTGAAAGAGAGAAAGAGAGAGAAAGAGGGAGAGGATGAAGCGGACCGACGAGGATTATAGAAACGCATTGGACAAAGGGCGGCAGTGAAACCCAATCGACAACGCGCTAAACGAGTGCCATCCTATGGAGTTTGCGGTGTATAGCCGCTAGATTTTCGTGTATAATAAAGAAGAAACAAATGGGGAGTTCGCGACAATCGGTGCACAAAAACCTGGTTTCGATCCAATGGTTGGCGTACGTTTCTCCAACGTATGCCTCCCATTCTCGATTCGCGCAGCCGTCCCCCGGCCCCCATTTTTCTCGTAGATCGTTGCGGATAGGCGTAATCGCCGGCTAAAAATGATCCCTCGGGGGAACGCGGCGCGGAAAACGATTCCTGAGGTATAATTCCCGGGCGTTATCTTCGCCCCTGCAGCCTCTGCCGGAGCGAAAGGGGTATTAGAATTTTACAATACTTCCCGTAAAACTGGAGTCGTATCCGGCCGGCCCGTAAAATACCCTCCCGCGGCACGCGATTTTCCCCATAAATGTTTAAGAACACCGTTTTCCGCGGCTCTGCGAGCGAAGTCAATTCCCCCGTTGTTTTTCCCCCTCTCCCCCGACCCTCCGACAGAATCGCCCTCGGCTTAAAGGCGGGAGGCTCGTCGATTCGCGTTGTAAACGCGATCGAACGGACGGAAGGCGCGTCTACGCAAACGCGATGGATATTTCCGCTCCGCGAGAAAACGATAAACTTGATTTTGCCCCAAGTCACGTATCCTCGATGGTAATGACGCCTTTCCTCACTATCTTTACCAACTTTATTATCCGGTACGCGTAATGTTTTGGATCTTGTATAACGCTGATTGGTCTTAAATGAAGTGTGAGTATACGGCGTTATGCCATTGTTAAGGATTTCTCTCGTGCACCTTTGTGAAGTTATAGGATGGGAAATAAATGTGATTATTATAATTGGAATGCGGAAATGCTGCTTGTTGAACCGCGCGTAAAAAATAAATACCGGGGATTTTTAATCGGCTTTAACCGAGGTAATGGAGGCGAATATAAATGCGCGATGAATGGTACTGCGACGCTTCGTCGCTGTTAATGCCTTCATTGTATCTTTGACGGAAATTTGGGTATCGCGTGGAATTTAAACGTGGAGTCCGCCACTTTCGATTCTTTTATGTACTCCGCTTCTCGTGAATTACGCGTAGAATAATACTATTATCAGCTCTGATTAATGTTATAAATGATTAGCTTTTAATTTTGCAGCGGATAAATACGTATAATCGTAGCAGATAAACACTCGAAAGGAGATTACCCAAGGGTGATCATTGCACCGATAATAAAGTTCCTATATTTTGGTTTTTATTATCCTTAATCCACACACGCGACGAGTTCGAAATGCCGCTGGAATCGATTAAAAATTCTACCTTGCAAATAAACCCATCTTAAATTACGATTCATCTCCGCGGTTCAGCCGTAAAATTTAAGATATTTATTCATAAGGAAGAATGGATATCGATAATCGATATGTAATTGCGATCTAAAATCCTAACCAGCCAGGAATTTGAAACGATTATTGGTACTTTACCACGGAAACGAAGGTACGGAGAAAAGAATTCTAAATTTAGAAAAACCGAGGGTGGAATTAAACTGAAATTTTCCTTCAAATTCTTTCTCCTCCAGAAGCGACGCCATTTCGATTCTATAGAAACCTTTGATCGAACTTTGAGAATTTGAGAATTCACGGAGAACTTTCTACGAGGGGCTCAAGAAATCCGGACGTTCGTTCCTTCGCGAAATTTCACGCGCCACGCAGTAAATTCAAAGTCCCATAGGAAAATGAGAGGCAGCCTGTATAATAAAAAAGGTCGACGATCCTTTCCTTCCACCGCGTCACTGCAAGATCCTGCAAAAAAGGGACCGCGTAAAAAAGGAGTCGGCCGTTTGCCCAGCGGTGTATCGACTCTGTCGGTCGCAAAGACTCGAGTAATTGTTGGGGTTAATTCCTCTTTCCGTCGTCCGCCGCAATCCACCCTCCGGCCATCGAACTAACGCGGCCTCGATCTCTCCTCGCCGTCCTCGGCTCGAATCGTCTCCGAACGGTTCGCCAGTTGTTAACCCATTGCGTCGTTATGCGGCTTCCGGATGCGAGAGGCGAGGAACGCCCGGCTCGCGAATTATTTCCGATTAAGTGGCAAGCTAAACCTCAGGTGTGTTCCTCGCATGGCGGGAAATTATATCTGCACGTTTCCCCTCGCAATCGCGAGCTCCTTTAACGGCCGCATCCTGGATTTATTTATCTTCCGCGGCCCACCGTCTTAAGTGGAAGGCGAATTGAATGGCGGGATAAATAAAGATTGGTATAATCGCCACAAATCGTCGTATTAAATCGTGCATCGATCGCAGTCTTGACGAATCAATTCTTTAGACAGCGCGCATAGGTATTAGCGGTGATTAAACCGATTTATGGGAAGCTGGTTTAATCGAGGAAGGGAACGCGAAGTTTTCCGGAGAGAATCGTTGCCTTTGAGCAAAGCAGCGATACCTTGAACTTTCTCGAAGCACCATGAAACTATGCGATTGTGCGCTAAAGATCCGTTAAATCACCTCGAGAGCGAGCGTGTCTTCACGTTTTCTCGTACGCCTGCCAATGAGGGCGCGCGCGATTTTTCATCGAAGCCCGTGGAAGTTTCCCCGAAATATGGAAACTTTTTCCCGAAACGAGCTCCGCCCTTCCCTCGCCTACTTTCGCCCTGGAACTTTTTACATTTACATCTCGGCTTCTCGCCGTTTTTCTTTTTTTTTTTTTACGAAGCGCCTTCTTTCCTTCCAACAGCCAAGTCTGGGTGTGCGAGAAGACGGAGGGACAAAACTCGGAGTAATTAAGGGCAAACCGATCGCAACACTGACGAGTCGTTTGGCCGTACGAGACCAACTACGGGACTTTGGAATTGGGTTTAATAATTTATCATGCCGCTCTGCCGCGGTTCTTTAAACATTTAAACAAAACTGGCAAACTTTATTTCCCCCTTCGTACATCCGTTAATCGACTGTTGTCCCCTCATCGGCGATGATTTATATTTATCAGCCTCTTCACCGTATGCCACCAGCTCGATTAATGTTTTATTTCGGACAATTTCCGAGCGAGGATGCGATTCGAGATAAATTTGATACGATCGATATCTTTTTAATAAGCGACACTTTGACCGAAAATCATAGCGCCGTTGATACACAGCTGATATGCTCCATTATATATTCCAAGCTGCCACAACATACGCTACAGAATAGAAACTCAAAACAACGACGACGAAAATCGAGCAAATAGAAGCCCACGATAAGCTTATGCCTCGTACGAATAATCCACCTTGAAAGGCACGAGGTATTCCATTCTCTCCCGCGATTATTCATCGCGTCGACAGTACCGCCCGATTAAGTATGCTCGTTGGTGCGATTAGTGTAATTCCCGATACGATCTCGCGGCTCGAATCGACCACGACGCTGGCGACGAAAATCGGGCGGATAAAGGCGAGCGATAAGCTCGTATACCTACAGCTGGGTATCCGCTATGAAAGGCACGAGGTATTCGATGTTCGAGTCCGATTAATCGTGACGTCGACACTATCGCGTTATTACGGGCATTTGTCGGCGCGATTAGGATAATTCCCGGAGGCGCGTTAATCACTCGAATAGGAGCGTGAGATGCCGCACGGGGCCCGCCAACCGCCGTTTCACACTTTCTCCCCATTAAGGTATTTAGAAACATCATAGACCTCGATGCTATCGTTCAAATTATATCGACGAACGCACGGAAAATAAATTGGAAGCGTGGAACAAGTGGAGCAGGATAATTAAATGCTAAGTCGAGTCAAATGATAGCAAGGCGTCTATCGCTCTGATATCTAAATCAGAACATTGTTGGTCAAATAAATGATTGTTATAAAGGGTGGGCCATTTAAAAGTTTGTCTTTAAAAACGCTATAAAACGAGTCTACTCTGATATTTAAAACAAAATCTTTTTTTATCGCGAAGGTTGGAGTCTCCGATTTAAGAATCAAGAGACCGACCAGCTGTTCATATTTCAAGCGAATCGGTCACACCGGTCTCGCCATATCCTATAATTTAAAAACAAACCAGTAGATGGCCGATCCTATAAATCAATCATGGCATCTTGCACAATTTTTTTTCTCAATCCGGAGTACGTAATTTTCAAACAAAACGGCTCATATACTTCTATCTTTCTCTCTGCCTCTTTCTCTACTCTCCTTTCCTATCTCCTGGTACCAGGTACACCTCTCTTCCCCGGCATGCCGTGCTTTGGCCAAAGAGGTACGTTGCTCTTGTTCATCCACGATTACATTACCGTGAGCAAACAGCCGGCCCTGGAGGGGCGAGGTATGTAACGATGGCGCGTCGCGGGATTAAGCCTGTTCATTAATCTTCGGGACGTGTTTAATCGGAGCATTGCTAACGACAGGAACAGAGCCCCATCTTCTTTCTTCGAAACACCCTCCCCCCCTCCCCGCGCCTACCCTAATTCGCCACGTAACGAAGCCCCTCGCCTACTCGCGTTCTCCTCTTCCCGGCACCTCGTTTGTCACGCGGCCCTTCCTGCGGCTCTTACAAGGGACCTTCCTGCCTTGTAATCGTAATGGCGATAATAATGAAAGGAAGGAGGATGACGTTAGGTTTCGTTGCTTGGCGAACATCTGGTAGAGCGGCCGGATATCTCTTTTTAGACGGCCATTAACACTATTTCTACCACGACCGGTCAAATGACCGGCGATTGGTTTGAAGAATCGCAGAACTTTGAGGCGCGCTCACTTGTGAGATTTTTCGTGATTTTCTCACAGCGTACGGATCGATAAATCAATCTATTGATTTCTTCGACCTCTTTTTCTGTAAGGATATATTTGGTAGGCTTAAATCCGTCTGGAAAGTGGCTGGTAGGAACAGTGTTAAGAAGCCTCTGGTACGATGCCGAAAGCGTATTACGGTCAATGAAAATTGCATCGAAGATTAGTGCCCATCGTTTTTCCATCTCCTCGTTCGAGCATTATCTAGAAACAAATTATCGGTTACACTTGGACGCCCCTCGTACGTTGTTTGCGCCAGGGTAGAGCGCCGATTATCGGGATTAACGGCCGAGCAAGCATGTGGGTGGATAATCGAATTTTCCGACAATCGAACGATCATTTCCTTAATAGCGTGGATCGAGGGAACGAACGGCCGCTGTGTCATTGCCAAATGGAGGAGGATATACCTCCTCGAGTGGGCAGGCTGCCGTTGATATAGGATCGCGTTCCTTTCGATCAACTTTCCACTTTTTCACATGATAATGTTTGCCCGTCCGCCCATTTAATTTCCGGCCTTGCGTGCTCTGGTCATTTACCCTGCGGCTCGGACTAAGCTCTTTTACGCGATAATGCATGTTTGCTTACGCGTTTGATTTTCAGGAGGAAATATCGCGTGGGTAGATTCAGCTTTGGGTGCTTTTACCAGCGCTTTGATCCCTTGATTTTTTAAATACGATCGCTCAATGTCGATGTAACGTAACGGTTTGCGTGTGAAATCAATTATTCGTTACCATAGTAATGGCGACAGGAGTTTACGACGATAATAGTCCTTGCAATGCAATGGGATGAGAAAATGTTACTTTGGACTTAGCAATCGGTTTCTTTCGCTTAAGCACTTACGGAGCGATGCGTCGGTACTGTGCAACTGCATATAGCTGAGAGTGTTGAACGCACACGATTCGAATCTCGAATGTAATATTTCTTTCGCGGCTAATATCGTACCATATTCTCCGTCGAAGATATCCGAGGGGTTGTCCTCGGCGTACGCCGGTGGAACTTCTCGCCACGCTTCGAGCAACGTTAGTGCACGTTCGTAGCATCACTTCGTTAGCATTAAATCGAATTGACACGCAGCAGGTGTCTATTTGACGATAGAAGCTCCAGGAAATTTCCTCGAGGCGTCTTAAGCCCATAAGGCACGCTCTAAAACATCTTGCCTTTCTCCTGCCGATCTTTCCCAGTATCGCCTCGGGCGAGTCTGATTAGAGACGAAACTGTGTCCACGTAATTCGCTAAGCGCAGCCGCCACATAGCGCTAAGGGTGTATTATAGCCCGTGCTTACAAATATATTCGAGTAAATCGAAGAATTTATCCGGCACAGATTTTCATATCGAAGATTCTTGAAAGGCGAGAGATTTTATTTAATATTTCGATTTATCAAATTTAGATAAGATTCGTTAAGGTTTGGATTTAAAAAACGTTTTCTTACAAAAAAGTATCGCGTCATTTCGGCACTACGTGCGCGTTCGGTAACGAGCTGAAATAAAAGAGGCAGGACTAATCTCTCGTAATTTTTGTACGTCACGTAAGCGGTGGTGGCACGTGAAACGTTTACAGCCTTCGAAACTCTGTAAGTTACAGCGGGGCGGGGAATCGTGGACGAGCTGTTTCAGCAGTTGGAAACGGTCCTCCGTGAGCCCTAGTTTCGCCCAAGATCTCATACGAGACACAACCGGATTATACAACTTTCTCACTCCACTCTGCCGCTTTCTTTACGAGCCGACGTTTCGATCTGTCCCGCACCGTTCCAGATCCGACGGACGCTCTTTCCTCCTTCGGACGTTTAATCCATTACGTTTGTGTTTTGCCCCTGCCAGCGGAAAATAAAACTTCGCGGATTTATGTGCCCTCCTGCATATACACGAGCCCCTTGCCTTCGATCTGTCGAGGCAGCGATAAACCTTAATTCGTTGCCGTCCAACGCAACGATACAGATTTCGCATTCCAAATTCGCCCCTTTGTAAATTGGATTCACCTTTTTATAAATTAAATACATCCTCTTGGAAGTGGAAACTTTTTTTTTTTAATTGAAAAAGTTATATTTTCCTGGACACCTTTAAGCATTCGATCGTTTCCTTGCTTCGGTTCGAAGCCTTTGAAAAATTTCACCTTCCCACGAGCGAGGGAGAGCAAAATTGCCCGTATACCGAGTTGTTTGCCACGTGGTAAATACACCGAGCAGGTATTAATTAGCGTCATTGCGTGCGTCGCGCGGTTTCGGTCTGAAATTTATATCCGACAGCATACAGGTGTACTAATTTCGTACCGGTATTCACGATGCTTGTAAATCTGAAGGAATAGCGCTGATCAAAGGTACAGGATTGATACGAAAAATAAAAATTCCGCGATTAAGAACATAAAAAAAGCTGTTGATCGAGCAATGTACTTCGAACAACTGATCCTTGCTAGCAGTAATTGCACTACTGCTTATTATAATTACTGCCCGTAAGGAGCAGTTGTTTAAAAAAATATATATATATATAATTACGTGCAAGATAATCAAAAATAAATACGTATCATCGTGTAATGCTAATAACGCACGACGCAAAACCGCGATCCGCGAATTCGTCATCCTCGAATCGCTGTCCATTTCCCAAGCAGCGAAATCCGGTAAATCGATCTCAATCCCTCGGACGTCCCAGCCGGCTTGATCGTCGCTCACCTGGCAACTCTCTTGGAAATTCTCTTGGAAATCAAGGAGGGAGAGCCGGCGAGATTAATCCAGGCCCGTCGACATTTCGTCGAGTAATTCGACAAAGCTAACCTAAGGTGGACGATTAATTTCGGCCTTTGGGAAGGACGGGAGTAGGTCCTCGGCGGCGTAACGGCGCTTCATACTGCCACGAACCTACGGACTTTGTCGCATTCGACGTAAATCAGACGGGAAAGCCTCGCGCGCGCGGCTCGTCTCCGTGTCCTTCCTCGTGTACATAGGACGCAATTTACATATCCACTTAGCGGGTTTCCAAGCAAGGAAGCCTCGGACCGAGGCACCGTTTACGGAGGAGCGACGAACCCGAGGGCTGGACGTGCCGGGAAAACACACAAAGCGACTCTGACCGGTAACTTGACCCTTTATCCTCGTTAAACTGCCAGAGCTCGAGGAGTCTGGACGAATTTGACATTTTATCCTCGTTAATGCGCCAAAGACTCCAAAGGCTCCAACCGAATTTCACCTTTTACTCTTATCGCGCCGAAGAAAAGGGTGCGAAGACTCGAGAGTAACTTCGTCGTTTACTCCTGGAGAAATGCTGGGAAATGCAAGGGCGCCAGACAAATCCGATGGAATTTCATAAATAAGCCCTCGCGATTATCTCGGGTTAAATAAAAATAAAGGGAGAGGGTATAAGCGAAGTTGGGCGTCGGTATCGCGGAAATTTACATTTGGCTCGCATGCCTAATTTTAAGCTTTGCGAATCTCCATTTCCTAGCTGCCGACAGTTGCACAAAGCGGACTTCTTTCCGCGCAAAAAGCTTGAAACTAAACCTCCTTTTGAGAATGCAGGAGATCGTAACGCGAAACTCATTTAGCCACCTCGGGGCTATTTCTGCCCGTTTATGCCCCCGTTCCTGGATTTGCTTAAAGATTTCGGTCGGTCCGATCGTGCAGCGACGGTGTTCAAAATCGTTCGCCTTTAGCTTCTATTTTACCTTGGTTATCATCAGAATACCAATGTCAATCGTCTTTAATCGTATCTCCAATAAACTCGCGACATTTCTAAATTCCTCTACGATGACAAATTCTGTATAGAAATTCCGTTAGAATTTCTTCAAAGCGTAATTCGACCAATGACGAAGTGGGTGTATCCAATCGCTTTGAACACTTTTGCGTGAAAAAACAGGTATCTTCCATTTCTGCAGTATCGCGTTGTTCTAAATGGCGGGAGCTACGTGTAAAATATCAATGAACGCTCTCCGAACGTTTCTCCCGGACCTTTATCACACCGGTAGATCTGAAAATACCTCTGCGCGCTGTACGTCTTCTCGATTTTCACGATAGGCACGGAAACGAAATAGCAACGTCCATCGGGAATTTTGTTGGGCGGAAGCGTTTCCACGAGAGCACCAGAGGTTGACGCACGGGACGACCATTTTGTCGCATACACCGAGGAAACTCGAGAGGCCAGGCCGAGCCGACGAGAATCGTGCCAACGATGGAAGTTGCGAAGCCGCAACCCGTTGACGAGCCGACAGTGAAAATCTCGCTGACCGCGATGCACGGAAGGGCCGGTAAAATGTCAGGAATAGTTGCATTTCGTTACATTGTTTGCCTCCTCGTGCTCGCGTAAAAACGCGCTGTTCACCGCGAACGACAAACATTCCTGATCCTCCATTCAAAAGGCTGGAAATTCTTCCGCGCCCAACGTTCGTCAATTCTCCTTTGGGGATCAAATAATGTAACTGTTGGACATTGAAAAAAAAATCGGTGTATCATCGAACCTCTCTATTAATCCATCGAACTCGGATCGGCAGAGTTTATCCTTTGCCATCAATGGCAACGCGCTAAATTGGCAAAGGTTTTTCGAAAGCATATTCAACAATTTGCGGTATCCATTTCAACATTTATCAAAGCTCTGGATAATCAAGTGGATTTTTATTCTACGCCAAATTTGCTGTCCGGCATATTGCTCGATTCGTATCGACAGCTCTCATCGTTTTTTTTTCTTTTTTTTTTTTTCATTTCGATCATGACATCCATACAGCGGAGACCACTAAATCCACCGAACGTATATTAAAAAATCGTACAATTTTGAGGCAAGGTGTTTTTTCATAGTTAACATATCGGTAGCATCCAAAGCGAGCTTTGGGCAATCAAATCCACCCAGCAGGATCCGGAAAAGACTACTACCTCGGGGATACGTGACGAGTCGCGAAGCTTCGAGTCTCAAGATCGAATTTTCGGCACCCAGGATCGAATCCTCCTTCCTCTCCTCGCACTTTGGCGGTCTTTCAGACGGGCGAGAGACGCAGGGGCCAGACCACACCTTAAATCCTACGTCCTAAATACCGGCGCTGCAGTTCCTCCGGATGCATTTCACGTCGCGCAGCCACCATGGTTTCGCGGGGGAGGAAGGAAGGGAGCAGATTTATGAAGGGCCGCCGGTCTGGCGTGCGAAACACGGGTGTCCAAGGGGCTGGAGTTCGAAGGCGGACGAAGGCTGGCGCCTGGCCAGCGGTTTGGCTACCTCGGAAATTTCGCAGTGGCAACCGGCCAGTACAATCGGGACACACGCGTGCGCTAACTCGCGATTTTTCTTTCGCCATCCAACCCTCGTCCAGGCGAATCCTGTACCAGAGGAGGAAGGAGTGGATATACTTCATGGATGGGTTCGTGCGAAACGATAAGCGCATTTGTTTCTTCGAAGGAGCTTCTATCCTCTCGCGACTCGTTGCGCGATCACGCTCAACGAACGATCGTTGCCAAACTAGTATCGCTCGAGCAATGATTCCTTCGGTCGAGAAATCGTTTATTCTCGTCATTCTCCCTCTTTGCTGCTCGACACGGGCTGCATCTCCTTCAAGGTCCTTCTTGTACACGCACGATGGGAAGCTCTTCGACGTTCTCCAGGATCTTGAACGCGTCAGCCGCGTATGACCGATATATTCCTCAGCAACGAACGACATTTTTGAGAAGATATTTAATGAGGAGGGATACGCGTTAAGGTAGGAAGAATCCTTCGCCTTTGGTTGGAATATTCCCGTCACGCGCTCAGAACGACGGGAATATTTTTCGTAATGCGGCCGATTTCACGGTGCAACTATCGCGTTCCGAAGGTTTTATTTTTTGCGCAGCCTGCAAGGCTCGTTTATGTCGCGAGTCGCGGGGACCGCAGTATCCCTGTAACACGGAAAAATCCAGAGGTGACGGGATGGAATTTCAAACCGGATTTTTCACGTGGAAGTCTGCCTCGGCCCGGAACGTTGTTTCGGATCTGCCCTGGGAAAATCACGGGCTACCTGTATATCGCGAACGAAAAATTCCGATACAAAGCCGATGCATCGTTCTCCCGAATATGTCGATCCCGCGAATTTATCAGCGGGGACCGATTCGTGGCAGCTTTGTGCACGCTTTATCGCGAAACACTTTGCCGGCATCGAGCGATAGATCGACCGCTGCGCCCTATCTTCCTTTCGTTATCTGGCATCTTCGATGCCATGAATCAGCGCTCGTTCGTTCGTTTATCTCGCTTCTGCCATCCAGCATCGAACTGGTTTACCCCTGCTAACCGCACCTTCGAAGGTTTCGCCCATCGCCTTATCGCGCCTTCTTGCAGCGGGAACGATGATCGATGCTTAATTATATTTGCCATGGTGTAAACCTGTGCAGGTATACGTACAGGCATATATGCATATGGAGAGAGCGAGCGAGAGAGATATATGATACACGGAGGGCGAGTGAGTATAGCGCACGAAGATCGAGTAATAATAACATCCCGATAGCGACCGTGCGTATTTACATGAAAAATATTAAAACCCAATTTTTATCGTTATCATATCAATGGTACTTGCATCTTCAATGTTGCGTACGAGAGAACGCGAAAATGTTGCGACGCGAGAGTGAGTGAATATTTGAAAGAGTATAAGTACGAGGGATCGAAGGAGAGGGGCGTTCCAAGTTCAAATCCCACATATCGTGATATATAAATCCCGGTTTGTTTCTCAATATCACTCTCGAAATTCGTGCTCTTCCACGACGAGGATCTCCCAAGTTGCCATTTACCATGTCTCTGCAGTATATTCGTAATCTTCCTGTTTGGCGTGTTTGCTCAACTTTGCAGGCTTGACTGCGAGAGTCGTTTAGCCTGGGATCTATTATTTAAGGCGAGTACCCAGGACGGTACGTCGACGATAGTCTCGAATTACCATTAGCGCACAGCGTCTTTAATTTAGAAAAAGCGATAAAGTGCAGCCGATCGATGAAATAGAAATCCAGGATCGTCGATGGAGAGCCAAATTCTTTTGCGACGCGTCGCCAGGAGACGAGACAACGTTTATGCTCGGTTGCTATGCACTTTTTGCTGCTTCGCCAGCCCCAAAAGTGGCCGGTTTTACCGCCTTGGCGGAGGAGACGCTTCGTCCCTCGCACGTTACAGTCTCGAATCGCTGGAAGTTGGCCGCTTTACGAGCCATATTCTCCTCTCGAAGAGCCCTCGCCTCGTTGTCACGCATCTTCGATTTTACGGGCCGCGGTGACTTCGCACTTTTCGCATTCGTTCACGCACCGTGATTCCCCGTAGCTCGCTCGTCCCGCGGACCACTTTTCTCGGTACTTTGTCCAAGCGGTTTAAGAGCTAACCGTGTTTCACGAGTTGTATAAGCGTAAATAACGCACTTTACAAGCCCTCTTCGACCGTAAGTACCTTCCTTCCATTACCCATTGTCCTCGAGTTTATGAATCATCGATCGGTCCGATCCGAGAAGCGGACTTTAATGCATCTTTATCCTCTTACCCTATCCCGCTGATTTATATTATACATCCTCCCGATGAAACAAATTAGTATTTTCGATCGTCGCGTAAATCCCATCATTCCTAAAAAAAACATCGCTATGGTGGATGGCAGGAATTCTAATCGAACGCTACTACCAAATCTGCCACGGTTATAAATTTCGAGTCGAGTACCTGGACCCGCGTTTTCACACTCGCGGACCTTTCCAAAACCTGTCCAAATCCCGTGTCAATTCACCGCGCCGCGTACAGGCGCAAACTTTTCGACGACAGCCGAGGGTGGATCGATTCGATCCGGGACAAAGTCCTCGGCCGAATCGAACTCGTCGCCGGGCCACAAAGGGGGTTAAAGCGTCGCCGCTCTAATTGGCCCAATTGCGGACATCGTCGCGGAAGTCGATCGGCATTCGGCAAACGAAAACGTGGGGCTGGGGGCCGTGGGGGTGGTCGGGAGGGAGGGCGGTGATAACCGAGGGAGTACCGCGGCTATTACAAAGGAATCTTCACGGCCGCATTGAAGCACCAAAGGCAATGGAAGTACCGAAGTATTGATCCCCTTCCGTCCGTATAACACTGACGCGATATCAATAGCGCCGCAGTGAGAAAGCTATTTTGGAGCGAGAGGGAGCGAGAGAGAGAGAGAGAGAGAGAGAGAGAGAGAGAGAGAGAGAGAGAGAGAGAATGAGAGAGAGGGGGGGGGAGGAAGGGTGCTCGGGGATGCCATTTACGACGTGGAAAATTGAGAGCGGGGCGCATTGCTTCTCGTGTAATTACGAGTACCCTTTGGGAATTTTTTCATTGCGCCGGCCCCCGATGAACACGCTCGGAAAACCGTAGATCCCGGCCTGACGAGCTTAGTACACGCTCCGGACAGTAATGCGGATCAGCCCGCAAGTTCCTCGGCGCGTACGAGTTTTAACCGTGATATTAAAAACGTTCGAGGCCGATGTAATGTTCCCGGAGTAATTGAAAATATCGATATGGCGAAGAGAGCGGCGGATTTCGGCTTGGATTTCGGAAGGAGCTCCCTGTCGGGTCTGCGACGCGAGAGCCTTGAGGATTTCCACCGTGATTATGCTGGTGAAATAGTCGGGACTCGCAGGGCCCGGTCTGTGGAATTAAATGTAAAAGGGGCTCGTGGTGCGTGGAAACATTTAACGGAGTAGTTACGTATTAATTAGGATAATGGTATCGTGCATGGTGGTCGTTACGAGGAGATATTCCCATTGCGATTTCATAGTTACTTATGCGCCACCGTGGTCGGTACGCGAATGTGCTCGTGTCTACGATTAAAGTAGTTTAACGAGCGTGACTCGATAGTCCGCTTAGCGATGCTTTCGCGCCCGCTACGCCGCGTTAAGTTCACCTTCGATCCGCGGATACATATTTCATTGCCTCGCTTTAAATAATCGGTGGACGGTTCGCTCGGCAGGAAAATCGCGCAGATATTTAATTATTTTTGAAGGATTCGCTCGAGGGATCGTTCATCGCGCACTTGGGCCGCGGATTAAATTTCCACGAGACGCGAGGAATGTTTCGCCATTCCGCGGAAACATTCCATCGCTTCGAACGCACGTCTCCGCCTCCTGGATTGATCCAACGAGCCGACGGGCGAAATCCAGCGCGTGAAATTCATCGTTACAGCGTTTTCCCTCGATTTTGGCGGCTTTGCGCGGAAATTAACGTCCGATCAACGATCTCTCGAATGTCAATCGCCGGAGCAGGAAGGGAGGCGTAGCTGGAAGCTGTCTATCTTTGCGATCAAAAGTAACGACCATCCGCGTTGTCCGTCCATCCATCTGCATTGTTAGTACGTTCATGACTTTTGCGTCGATAAATATATGAAACGTGCACAAAGAAATGTGAGCTAACGTTCGGAAAATTGTTATATAAAATAGAATTTGGGTTTTCCTTTTTAACATCATTTAGAGCGAATAAATGCGCGCATAGAGCGTAGGGTTAACGAAGCGCGCGAAGGGGAATTCGCGAATCGATAATCGTCCCGCGTGGGATTTGCCGAGCTTTGATCCAAAAATGCGGGAGTTATTCGAAAATGCATTCTCGTATTAACGAAGGACAGTCGGTGCCAGCGGGACCGAGATTTGAATTTATTTTCCGCGGCACCGAACACGCGGCAGTTCGGCGTGATGAAGTTCCACATCCACCGACCAGATAATTCCCAACTACGACTGTATATCTGCTATTATACGGGTAATTCCTTCGCGTTTAATAACGCCGCGGCGAGAATTTGAGCGGAGGAAGGCGATGCGTGAATGTGGGAGTAAAATCGAAAATTGCAGCCGGAGTTTTAGTGGAAATTTCGAGCGGCAACGTTATCGTCCACGCCCTCGCATTATACGACGGTGCCAATTAAACTCGAATACAAACGCGAGCGACGAAACGATTTGATGGCGAAACCGTCACCAGGTTCCTTACATCGCCAATGATCCTTGTCGCGAACAACGATGTATCCTCCGCTGGACGAACGGTGGCAGGAAGGAGAGCATAAAATTAGGATCATATTACGTTCCTCCACGAGCGCGTCGCGAGAGTTAATTTGATGAGCGGAATTGCCGCGGTTAACAAACGTCTTTGGCAAACTAAAATCCACTTCAATCTCGAATACACTTCGTTATAATAACGTACAACCCTTTCTTGGAAGCACACGAGTTTGCTCCAATTACACAGCCTTTACTATGCCCCACAAAGTACATAGTATTCCGTTAAAACAAACGAGGCCGATGTAATGAACTTCCGCTTCAAAATATTTAACCTGCAAGGTTATTTCGGTATATCGTACACAAAATCGGTGGATCGAGACTCAAGCACGAGGATAGGAAAATCCGGTATATTAAATCGACTAGGAAAATCGTAGGTCCCGCGTTGACAAAATTGCACGAAGGAGGACGACCGATAATAGAGCTTGGGTAGGCGAAAGTAAGAGGAAAGGGCGATAAACGTGGGTTGTCCGTTGTCAAATCGCATTTGGCAGCATCGATTTCTGGTTTCGAATGTATCGTTAACCGTAACCGTGGGTGTGATCCAGCTACAAGGTCATTAGCCTGTCCAACTTCGATTACATGGCACCTAACGCGCGCGGCTAACCTACCCATTCTGGGTTGCAATTGCAGTCACGCTACTCTGCCCTCTTGAGCCGGCTAAATCGCTGATTTTGGGTATGGCGCGATGTGTCCAAATCGAGTATCGAGACGTCGAATCTCATCTCGGCCGATTACTCGCCCACTTGTACCCAACGAGATACCGAATAACTATACGCGCTTCGGATCTATTGCTTCCGATCGATCGTTTGAAAATCGATTTTCGGACGACCAACGAGATCGACTATTCGCCGTCTTAGATAAATGTAAATAGAGATGTACTTCGATCTATCTAGAAATGAGCGTATTAAAACTCGGCTAATACGATCACGGTTCCTATAACCCGAAAGTGCGATTTATCGCAATCGCGGTACAGGATTGCCCGATGCAGTTTTCCCCGGGTAGTCAGGCGCATTTCCATCGCATCAGATTACTCCGATTCCATCGATAATTCACACCGAACTCGCTTCCACTCGAAGCTCCGCCGGATTCGTCCGCTAACGAACTTGCAGCGACCGTTGGATTAACAAAAATATCCTCCCCAGGAAAGTGGACAAACCGGCGTTCGCCAAAGTCGAATAATTCCGGCTCGGCAAGGAGGGTAATCAAATGAACTGGTTAAGCGCGCGGCTGTAAATACGGATGCGAACAGCCGTGAATAAACATCAAACGTTCGCGTTATGCGAGGAGCGTCTGGCGATCGGCGATCCGTGAAATCGACGGAATTTCCAGATCGGCGCTTTTCGATCGCTCGCAGGGACATCGGGCTTCCAAGAAGGGGCCCTCGCCCTTTGGCACCCTGGAAACTCTCGCCGACCATCGGGAGCTTCGGCGCTCCTTCCTGGAACTTCATTTTTTTAATGGAACGACCAAGGTTACGCGTCTGCAAACGGAACCTAGTCGCGGTCGATTCTTTTTCTCCCGTCTTTTTTCGATCGGCTTCTCATAGGGCGCGCCCATTCAGAGCGATGGCTCTCGATTTTTCTATCGCGAGAAATAAGAAAGCGATCGTGGTCGATTCGACCGGAATTACCGTAGAGAAAAGCCTGGTTTAGGTTGATATGCATCGAGCGTACAAGCTTGAGTCGAAGGCAGGGTATTCTTTTTCCACGGAGTAGGTCGTGCGCGGTTGAATGGCTCGAGGAATGACGTTAACTTCGTCTTTGCGTAGCCTCGTTTGAGTTTGTTCGCCTTTCGACGTAAATACCCGTATATCGGAATGTATTGCTCGACGAGTCCGAAAGTGGGTGTCGAGCCACCGGCGGCTTCTTATTCCGCGCTGCTTTGGGAAAAGGGGAGGGGAGAGGGGGGTTGGTGCTAATGCGCGAATTTACAAATTATCCCTCAACTTTCCCGCTGCAATCTCCCGAAGCGTGCCCCGGCTTAATTACGCCGCTAAAATATTGCCGGCGGAATTTTACCCCCGGCGAGTGTAATTGCCGGCCGCCAGGACGACTTTATTCGACGAGTTTGACTTGTTGCTCTCGACGCTTTACATACCGGAAGTCTTTTTTGAGCCGATCTCTTTTATTTCTTATTTCCAACGGATATCAGCGGAGTCGCGGATTGTTTTCCGACCTCGATTTTCCCGGCTCTTCCAAAGATGATGAGACGTGCGCCGCTGCGCGTAACTCTGCCCGCTGTTTCAAATGACCCTGCCGTTATTAATAACAACAATGGGCAGGATTGGAATGTTCCGGTAAGCTGGGATGGAAAAATAAATGGGCGAGGTAGTTTCGAAGCGCGTTTTGTTTACGTCGGTCGAAGTTGTATGGAATATTTGATGGCGCGCGCAAAGTCCTGATGTACGTTCTCGGTTCAAACTCTTCGTCCAACTTGCGGAACGTTCTTCGTCCTTTCTTCTCGCGTGATTTACATCGCGTTCCTCGTATCTCACTTAACAGCTAGATTGCGTTAACGTCTCGATTTATCTTTCCGTGCCATCGTTTGTCTTGGCTAAATATTGATCGAAGAAATAAAAATACTTGTTCACGTTACACGATGTTTTCTTCGAGTAACGAATTTTACGACGATTTCGCGATAACGCGACTGAGAGTAAAATATCGTGATCTACGATCGAACTTTGAGAAATGTATTTACGTAGAAATCGTAGAGGATGTTTCGCCGGATGTCGCGCGATCGAGAGAAAAGCAAAATCGGGTCAACGTAGGTATCACAGCGGTGGCCACGAAAAGCAAAGGTTCGCGCGTTACATATTTAAGGAGGGGCTCGCGGACTTTCATGAAAACGTATTATCCCTTGGAGAAACACGGATGAATAAAGAATAGGACGGAGGTGTGTGCCTAGCTGGTCCTCAAATATTTGACCAGGAGGGTCGAAAACTGATAACCAAATATCCGGCGACACTCGAACGAGCCCGTTGGCCCACAATCACGCCGCGAATCTTCGCGCCGCATTTTTCGGGATGCGTTTTCACGGTTATTCCGACGAAGTGTCGGGCAAATAGCCGATGCTTTTACGGTCCAGCTCCCGGACAACGCTTTTATCCTTCACCTACATTTTTCGAACGACTCGCCAATCTTCTTCTCGAAAATGAATTTCCTCTTCCAGCAAAAAAATTTGGGGGAAATAAAGAAGGAGGCGATTCCATCCACGCGTCTGACATCGTTGCCCGTTAATGGATTCACGGACAGACACGAGAGAAAACAAGCTATCCTCTCCGCGGACCTTTTCGTCTCCGCCTCTATCTCGGAATACCACGAGCAACGACGACAAGAAGGCAATCCGCGCTCTCCGCAATTACACCTCCGACGAACCTCGCGATCCCACCTCCCGCTAAAGTAGGGTCGAGCAAAACGCGTGCGAAGGCGCGTGCGAGAGGCCGATAACCCAAGGACGTTCGAGGGAGCTGCGCATTTAGCGGGACACGTTTCGGGGCCGTTCCAGGGGCCATGGGCCGGGCGAAAATGGTCGGTGGCTTGGCGTCTAAAAGCAAATCGGCCAGATAAGTGGCGGCTCGTTATCGCCGCTGTTGCCGCGCGGCTTTGCCTCCCCCTCCCCCTGGAACTCGAGTCCGGCATATGCAACCGTGCCGGCTCAGCAGAGTAAACCGCGCTCGTTTTTTCCACCCCCCCTTGATAGCGTATCACCGGGATCCGAGTGGCCCTCCCCCTCTATCCTCTACCCTCCCCTCCCCGCCCCCCTAGCCCTCGCGAGCGAGCACAACCGCTGCCACGGCGAAAATTAAACCCCTCCTTCTCGACGTACGTGCCATTGTGCCGGCGCATAATTATTAGCGGAATAAGGGGACCTCGCCTCGGCGTCCCGCCCCCCGCCCTGCTCGCCGAGCCCCAGCCGCGCTTTTCGCCACGCGTGCGAGCGAAGGGAAAAGAAAGGGGAGGGGTGGAAATCTCCATTGTGACTTTAGCGCGAGCGCGCGCTCAAAGGATCCTTGCACGGGCGATGGCTGGAAATACACCTTGGAGGACGGACTCGATAGCGCCGGATGGCGGAGGTTGAATATACGAGCTCTCGAGGAAAATTCTGGGATGCTCGATTATCCTCTCGGAGAGGAGCGATGTCTGCGGGTTGTTTTTGTCGAGTGTAAGTTGAATTTGGTTGGTCGAGTAAATATGTCGAATGATCGATTACGAGGATCGATATATATATATATACCCTTGAACGCTTTCAACGCG
>JBCFXI010001547.1:0-48802 GCA_038496175.1 Ampulex compressa | reverse complement strand
GAGAGAGAGAGAGAGAGAGAGAGAGAGAGAGAGAGAGAGAGAGAGAGCAGGAGCTGAATAGATACAGAGAGGAGAGGTAGAGAGAGAGAAAGAGAGGTTGAAAGAGAGAAAGAGGGAGAGAGGAGAGGTAAAAGCAGAGAGAGAGAGAGAGAGAGAGAGAGAGAGAGAGAGAGGTAGAGAGAGAGGAAGAGAGAGAGAGAGAGAGAGAGGAGTCAGGGAAGAAGTTAATGAGGAACCCGTTTGCGGCGGACGATACGGTTCGGGGATTGGCGGGATCGACGGCTGCTCTCTGATCGCTACCGGCCGTACCGGAAGAGAGTGGGGCTGTCGCCAATTAGCCGGCTAGCTAGGTTTATTGCTTAATGAGCTAATACCCGGTTTAATGAACCGCGATTATCCCCAGTGGCGCAGGGACAGAGATGCGTCGTAGTTCTTTCACCCGTGCGCCTCCTTCCAGCCTGCGAGCCGTGCGAGGCTCGTTGAGCGGGCCTCCCTTCGGGGAGACGTGATGTATCGCCGAGCTCCGGGAATCGATCGCACGACGAAGGCCAAGGTGAGGGCCAGCGACCATCGGGGAGAGGGTGTAGTTTGGCGATGAGGTCGGGGCGGTTGGTCGAGCTTCGGGAGTTTTTAATCCATCTTCTGGCACCTGATCGCTGAGAGTATTTCGTCTAGCCTGTACCGCGCAAGGTGGATTTTGAAATGGCAGGGCTATGGTATGTATTGTAATACACAATATGTAAAAGTCGAAAATTCTTTAGAGGTGACGACTGGAATGCGAACTTCGATCTTCCATGTTGAAGTGTAGGGAGTATTGTCGATGCACTACTGTAGCTCTCGATCTTTTGGTTTATGTCCAGTGATACACGTGTATCTACACTTTATAGTAGACAGTTTATAGTCTATCTACAGTGTTCATAGTGCCTCGAGGTTGGCAGGAGTTTATTAGAGTCGAGAGCCTCTGTATTTAAGAGTCGAGCTTTTACATATTGCCATTCCAGGATAGCGGTGAGAAGATACTTACACGAGAACTGTCCGTTAATTGTGTACCTTTGAGTTACTCCCACTACGTAAATACAGTATTAAGTTAGTTCTCAATAGATCTATATCTATATCTCTTAATCTAGATCTCTATCTCTTAGTGATCTAGTTAAGTTCTTCCACGTCGCCTATGAAGTAAAGTCCGCGAGTTTCGAGAGCGTTTACCTTGACAGCTCGCAGCTTCCAAATTTCTAGAGCCGTGGTGAGAATACACTCTCGTGGGAGTTGTCGGTTGGAAGCACACCTTTGAATTACCCGAGCCGCAAGTATCCAAGAGTTCCTGCGGCGCACGCGAAAGAAAGTCCACCAGCTTCGGGATCGTTTATGCCGGCTACGCATCACTCTTGGATTTTTTTCCTCGTAGATAGGAGGTGGAGATATTCTCATGAGAGTTCGCAGTTAGACGCACATGTTTGGTTCGCTCTAACCGTGAGAACCCACGAGTTCCTAGAGTGCCCGTTGTGCCGCGGCCGAAGGAGAATGTACGAGTTTTCCGGAGCTCTACGCTGGCTATTTATTGCTCCTGGATTTTTACAGCCAAGGGCTGAGCTAAGGAACGATGCTCGTGAGAATTGCAGTTAAGTGTCGACCTACGGTGTTTGTCCACCGTAAAAATTCACGAGTTTTCAGGGTACCTTGGGTACACAAATGGATGGGAAATCGGCGAATTACGAAGATGCTTGTATACGGTGTTACTCTGCGCATCCGGCGCTGGGAATAAAATAAAAACGCAGATTTCAAGGAGATTTATCGCGACAACGCGGATAGAGCTCGAATTTATCCCCTGAATATCCTACCCACTCTTCGTTAAGCATATGCAAACTTTTGCCTTGTCAGCTTTTTGATACGATATACACACCCTGATCTTAACACATCGCTTTGTCCTACTTTTGATCAACGTTGCATCTCGGATTCCACGCTTAACACTATTCCTACCAGCCATTTTCAAGGCAGATTTAAATGTACTCGATATATCCTTGAAGAAAAAGAGGACGAAGGAAACATGTCGATAGTTCGATTTATCGATCCGTACGCTGCGAGAAAATCATGAAAAATCTCAGAACCGACCGCGCCTCAAAGTTCTCTACGATTTTTCAAAGAAATCACTAGGTAGGAATAGTGTTAAAGCGATTGCAATTCTTGCAGAATAAGGAAAAGAAAGTAGTAACTGATTTTCGCCAGAACACTTTTGCACTATAAGAATAAACGATTCAAAACGAGTGTCATCGCACGACACTGCCAAATCCGCGAGTGTCCTCTTTCGAAAAAATTCGCGAATCTCGAGGTCAATGGCCCAAGTGCTCAAAGCAACGCGCGTACAGACCACCTTTGCACGCCTCTGTGGCACACGTAGGGGCACGAAATTTCTCAAATCTCGGCCAGCAGTCTGTTTCTCGAGAACATCGACACGGTTTCAAGGGCTAATGGGAATGTTCGGTGGGCCAGTCGCGTCAGGCGGCACGTATTCCGCGAAACTTATGATCGAGTGACGTTGTTTGACGAGCTCGATGCGCCAGTTTCAGTGCAACGTCTCCCCGATAATTAGGCTAACGGAGACAAATGCGCTATCCAAACGGACCCAGCGATGTTCTCAGTTTATACGTATATTCCATCCTGAGGCACGTAGTTTGCATAATTAGACGATGGTAATGCCTTGTCCTACAATAGAAACCGTTACCAACATGCCTGTTTAAGGCCCCTGTGTACCTTACCAGTTGACCCGCCTAATTAGGTCCGATTTATTTATACCGCAGCACGATCAATGATTAACAGCGCACGGAAGCGTTGTTCCATATCCGATTAGATTCTCGGAATTCTCCGGTCAGGCAGCAGGACCAAATCTTGGCGGCGAGAGCGATTAATAGAGAGTATACAGCAGGGCCAAATCTTGGCGGTGAGAGCGATTAATAGAGGGTATACAGCAGGACCAAATCTTGGCGGTGAGAACGATTAATAGAGAGTACCAAGGTGCGCGCAATTTGCACGGTTAGGCGAGGTTTTGTTCGAGGCTGAATTTAAGGCGACCATCCGAAACTGGCGTATTCTACCTGTTGAGGTGTTTTATTAAAGCCGATTTACTTGGGATAGGTCTGCCGTGGCGAGCCTATTAATTAGACGCACACGGGGCCTTCTATGCGCTTCATTAAAATCCGAGAGAACTTTGTTGTGACTTCATGACCGAATCTCAAAGCGAGAATTATTTCGCGAGCGATATTACGTGGGATTCGTTTTAAATCCCTCAACTCGCGCAACTTGGGAGGCACGTTAATTAAGAGCAAGAGGCTTTGGTATTCCAATAGCACTATGGGGCATCGCAGCGCAGATTTTGACGCGCCGAGAATTGGAATAAATATTATGGAATTCACCGGCGCAGAATGTAACTTCTACCATTACGCGCTGTTCTCTTTAATTGCCCGTGTGTCTGGGGGATTGGGAGAGTGTAGTGACGCGTGTAAATCAAACGCGTGAAACGTTATTGTATCTTTCCCTCGGCGGCCTTCATTTGTATATTCATTTTATTTTACTAGGGGCATAAACGAGGATAAACGATCTGCGAAAAGCTGCGGAATCAGCTAAAAAGCAAACGAGAGATAACGAAAACAGAACGATAAATCCGCGCAGGCGGGGCCTGAGATTAAAGGGAAAGTTTTGAAATTCCTCTTCGATGAATAAGAATTGACACTTTCCTCGTTCGGATGAAAGTTTCCCGGCCCAACCTCTTGTCAACTTGTCGTGCTTCGTCGGGTTTTCTTCGTAATTAAAGAAGCCTCCCGAGTTGTTATCGAAGCACGAAGTATCGATTTCGCGCTGATTTCTCGCAATATCCCGGAAAATATATTCCCGAGTTATTCGCGGTACGTTCTCTACGACTACCTTATTGTTCCAACCTTTATCGCGACGCACCTATCGAATAAAACGCGAAATCCTGTTTCACCGAGTGTTGCTCGTAAGCAAATATGTAGTATGTACTTCCTATATTTGCAATTCTTTAATCACATTCCCCCATTTCCAATATTTCCTTCATTTGCAATTCTTCAATCACATTCCATTGCACTTGCAAAGAAGGCTCGTATTCAATTTACGATTTATACGGAATTCCTATCCCCTACGCGGACCACCTTTGATTCGGGGTTAATTCACTTTTATTTGTTCGCCCGAGACATTTTTGCCCGGACAAAAGAAAATTGCGCGCTGAATAAAAGATGTTCGAAAAAAGCTTTAATATAAGTACGCGCAGTGTGCCAACGGTGAAATTCCGTACAAAGGGAAATCGGGTCGATTATTAAAACAACGCGGAGGTAGGTACAAAACGAGCAATTGAAAATTGAACACAAAGCTAAACATTGAATATGCATATTGAAAAGGCGAATGTGCTTTAAAGTGGACAAGAATATCCTGAGCGTGTACCGAGCCTCGGAGATCCCAGAGGAGGAGGTTTACGTCTGCCTTCTCCTCGGTGGATCCCATTGCAAAATCGCTCCGCTGAATTTCATAGCCTTATCAGTACGTATGTATGCCGATGGCCCGCATGCGTTGACACGGTTATAGTAGATCGCACGGCCGGGCACCTTCGATGGCGTGAAACAAGCGCATAGTCATGAAACAATTATCGAACCTGCCGTACACGTGCTTTCGATCGATTATGGGTTGACAGTTCGGCACGATAATGGTCTAACAGGACTCTTAACTGGAAGGAAGTCTGGCGTCGGTCGTCGGGCTGAAAACCCGCGCTGTTACATCGGGCCGATATCCAGTTATGGAAGTTCTCCTGCATTCTGGCGCCGAATTAATGGTTTAACAATGCGTCGGAATGATTTGTATGCATCGATAGGGTGTCAGTCGAGGACTACATCGAGCTTCTTCACTATGGCGAATCGTGGGTGTAGTTATATATGTGTATCATTATATATGTGCATTCTCGATCAGAAGTAGGACGCTACTTGAGTGAATCGTTGATGTTATACGGTTATTAATCGGAGAAAAAGTTTTTCGTAATCTGCGAGATCATTTTCATTCTCTTTGGAAAAAAAGAAACCGTGTTTAAGTATTACAAACGCTTTTGCACTTCTCTAATTACTGGACTTAACACTAGAACTACCAGCCCCTTTCTGGACATATTTAGAACACCACATACACGAGAGTAAGAGGAAATTTCAGTAAATCAAAATGCTGATCTAAATACAGTATGAAAATCATGGAAAATCTCAAAAAATACATCGTTATAATGTACTACGATTTTTTAAAGAAACGACTGACCGGTCATTTTGACTGCTTTGGTAGTTCTAGTGTTAGGCATCAACAGCCATGCCGTTGATTCTTCCGCGTGAATGAAGTAACGATCAATTACAGCATCGACCTACTTCAGTATAGCGAAGCGTTCTGATAGTCAGCCAATGAATATCGATCTCGCGCTACGTATAATACATTCTTGATCTCGAAAATAGAATGAAACCCCCATAAATCGTCAATTGCACGCAGTCCTTAATCGAGCAAAAATATCCACCGATCGGTGCAGCATCATTTCCATCTCCTTGGCTGAAAAACCACGTTTGAATATCACGCACGCTGTCGCACTTCTCCGCCTAATTACCGGACTTAACCATCAACGGACACCGCGTTGATCCTTCCGCGTGAGCGCAGTAATAGTCAATTACACCATCGACCCACTTCACTATGACGAGGCGTTTGTATAGTCAGGCGACGAATTTCGATCCCGCCCTATGTACATTCTCGATCGAAAATAGGATGAGACCCCGGTGGAGTGGCGGCCCTGCGCCGGTTTACTCAAGAGATCGACTGTTAGCACATATACCTGCGCACGGCTGCGCCTCGATTAAATTGACTCTGGGCAACCACCACCTGGATCGAGGAAATATGGCCTAATATGGAAGGCAGCATTGAGGGATGTTGGGATATATTCTCTCGCGGAGGCACGGTATCGACGATTGGTAGCACCACGCGCGTGCAAGCCGCTTCGTAATTCACGAACGAGCCGCGTGGTCGTGGATAAAAGGGATAGGGGGTTAACGTATGGCCTCTTCGTGGAAATATCTCAGGATATCCCGTATTATCGCATTCGCTTCCGGTATGCTGAATACCGGCCATAATAGACCCGCGAAATGTGTCTCGTTAATTCTAATTTGTCTCATTGTTGCGGAGAAATTTGACTTTGAATTATGGTAAACGAGCCTTTTCCTACGCGCTGCTTCATCCCGGAAGGATCGAACGTATTCTCTTCTTTCCGCTTTGTCCGAAGGAAGAAAAAGAGGCTGAGTCCTTTTTATATTTCCAATATTTGTATCAGGATAGTATTAATGTGATCGATTGCCGCTGATTTTGGTATATCGTGAAAGGGAATTTTGAAAAATCGTGGGGCTCTTAAATATCGCGTAAGAAGGCTATAATTGAAATCGAAGAGAATCGAGCGTTTATAGATAGCCTAGTTCAAGGTTTATAGATTTCTAATCATCCGCGATAAAAACTGATCGCGTTAGATTTTTTCACACATCCCACGTCATATACCATTATTATCTACAGTCAGCCGATAAGAAAACTAGAAAAATGATGTCGCGCGACCTTAATTTGTTCGGAAAGAAGAAAATTTAATTCCAAAGTCCAAGCTATTTCCGGCACAAAAGCGCGAGGAGCAACTTCGAAAACGGAAGAATGACTTCTCTAGATTTTCCAGGGAATCGAGGTCCGCATGGCCAGCCTGAAATACGTTACAATTGTACGAGGACACTGGTCTTCCGTCGGACACTGAATTGCGTCGTTCGATATCGCGATGCCGGCTTCCGAGCACGTTCTTCCTACAAAACGTTATTTCGTATGTCGGAAGTGCCGACTATAAAACTGTCAGGATATCTCAGAATGGGAAAGAGCTCTTTTCCCGTTCGACGGGAAACCGTCGAAACCCACATCCGCTTTCCTGGAATAACGCGTGGCAGCTCAATTATTCGAGTTAAAGATTTTTCACCGCCGTGCGAATCGCGTAGGCTCTCGAAAAAGTGCCGTCGACCTGTTCGACGAATCTGAATGTTCGTCGTATCCAAGGAGCGATCGATATGACGACCGATGAGCGAGTAAAAATAATATACGTTTAAGACTAGAAGTACCAGCCACTTTCTGGGCATATTTAGGACATCGCATAAAGGGTGGGACATTTAAAGGTTTCTTTTTAAAAATGCTATAAAATGAGTCTACATCGATATTTAAAATAACATTATTTTTTATTGCGAAGGTTGAAATTTTCGATTTAAGAATTTTCGGACCAGCTGTTCAAATTTCAAGCAAATCGATCACACCAGTGTTGCCATATGCTATAATTTAAACAACAAACCAGTATATGGCCCATCCTATACATCTTTTAAAAAAAGGGAACAATAAAAGGGAATTTCAGTAAATCTAAATGATGATCCAAATACTGCATGAAAATCACGGAAAATCTAAAAAAAATACATCATTATAAAGCACTACGATTTTTTAAAGAAACGACTGACCAGTCATTTTGACTGGTTTGGTAGTTCTAGTGTTAATCAACCCTTTATAATATTCATTTTGATACTTTCTCTAGATTTTAATATCCCGGTCATATCCGAACCTCGACATTTTATTAAACCTGTATCAAAAAAGAGAAAGAGAAAGACGGGTGTACCATAAATTTCTTGAAAAGATTATACACTTGGGTTAACACATTACTCCTCATCGCTAGATTGAAATCAAGAAGCGTACGTAATGACTTTATTAATACATTTTCTTCCAATAGCCGATGCATATTTATTTCAATGTAACACGAGTAGTGCCGCTACAACGTTGCATAATGACCGTTCGGATGACAGCTTAATTACATGTTTTACATTTTCGAAGGGTCCGTTACTCAGCGATTATGCTCGTTCTCGCCATAGAATCCAGCCGATACGTGCCACGTTCCATCGTATATATGTATGCAAGAGCACTTTAAGCCAACGACGTTCCTCGATGCGAACGCGCCGAGCTGTTTCTGCTCGAGCCTCGGCATTGCGGCCCAAAATGCGTTCACGGTGCATTATCCTCTCGTTAATATCCCGATACAAAGTGCTTTCTGGCGCGCCATGGGCGCCGATATCGACGCTGCCAAGGGACAGTCGAATTCTCGTCCGCGACAGACGCTTGCCAAGTACGTAAGTCTTCTCGATCCTTTCGATTTTCCACGTCGAATAATAAACTTGTTTAACCTCCGAGATTCTGCAAGTTGAACCCTCGCGCAAGGCGAGCCTACGTTTGAGTTCCGAGAAGTCATTTATCTCGCACCGCTAACGCACGTGTGTGCTCAACATCAACGCGCGCTGTAAGCGCACACTCCCTCATTGTACCTACGTGCCAACTTCGTGCAACATTTCTCAGGCTTAGAATAAGCGAATTTTCACGGCACGATAGCCGTGTAATTTGTATGCAATTGCACCGGGATAAGTGAAACTGACCAGAGTACGATGTATCGGTATCGCTATGGGTTTTAGAGTCGAAAGTACTAAGGTGGATTTCAAATTAGGAAATCTAAGGTACATATGTAATACGAAAGTATTCAAGAAAGCGGCTAATAAAGTCTGCTGCTCAATGTTTCACGTAAAAGTATATCTCAGTGCCAATTTAGTTATATCATTACAATCGCAACTTTGCACGCGTGTTTTTTAACGACTAACCTCGATCTCCTCGCGTTCTCAGCACACTTATACGATCCCTAAAAATCCACAAGCGACGAGCAAAATAGAAACCAAGATCTTTCGCGTGGAAGTCCAAGCTCCTCCATCCATTATACCACCTTAAGCCCTTAGGTACTGTCCACACAGCGAAGCCACGACCGGTTCCCGTGACACCCCATTCCTCGCGCGAGCACGAATTGCGCAACAAGATCACCACTCGAAATTGGAATTATCCTAGAATTACCATTGCTCCTGGTCGATGGTGCCTCGCGCGTGTATCGATACGCGCGCCAAGAGCACTGTTAACTGCCGACGGACACGCACCACCGCTTTCCCTGGACTTCCTCGTTTCTCGTTAGCCCACGGCCGCCAAACGAGCCGCTCCTGACGCCGCGCCACGACGATGGCTGGAAGAATATCCTCGATGCTCCTCCGTATTTCGTACACGCACGAAACGTTGGGCGAGTACGCTCAGCGTGGACGTACGAATGCGTGCTGCGTCGTGACGGACACACGTGCCGAGACTTACGCCCCGCAGTTTCATCCTTTGACATCTAGCATGCGCCTATCTCGTAAACCACGAGAGTCCCCAGAGGCCGCGTAGAGGGTGGGAACTTGAACCGCATCGCGAGGCACTCTCGAATCCAGCTTGTCGAGCGTGAGTTTTTTCACGTAGTACGCGTACGGTAAATCCGATGGTTTAGAGTCTATCTCGAACACTGGTGTTATACGAATATTGATAGGGCGCTGGTCTAGGAGTGATCGATTGTGATATCGTAAGATGTTCCAAGTCGGATATGAGGTCGCTTTGAACATCGAATATCGAAACAAGAATATTGAATTTGAATAAAGACCAGGTAAAAGTGGTCCAAGTCCTACGAGCTATTGCTTAACCGTTTCAGTGCCACGTGATCGCGGTGTTCGCGTATCGTGGTGAACCTTGTCGCGATGTTTGGTCACGATCGCCAATTTGCAACGCGCTCACTTCCGAATGTATCTCGTCGCGAGTCTCTCAGAGTTTCCTCTCGTAATTACTAATTTTCTTTCAAATAATCCTAAACAACCTGCGCAATTAGCAGTCTTTCTTTAACACATTGGGCCCCAAGGTTTATTTTTAACGATATTTCGTCGAAAGAAAAGAGCAGCGCGACCTCATCGATTGACATTGTTCGCAAATAAACGAAGAAAGCGCTATCGCGCTTCATGGCACAATCCGACACGGATTTTTAAAAACCCCTGGCACTAAAACAAATAAACTCGAGCATGTAATCGAGTTAATCAGAGCTCCAGAGATCGTTTCCCTAATGATCGAGGTAACTCGATTCTCGAGCCTTTCCCACCCTTTGCGAAAATTCTCAAAAGCACGCGTGTGCGCCTTTGCTAATTCCATAATCAACATCGAAATATACTTAAACCGCGGAGTAGCTTGTATGAGTTACCGCGAAAAACGTTCGCCCCGATATCGTTCGTTGCCCCGAGAAAACCGCGCCTCGATCGCCAGAGGACGATGAAAGGCCCGGGGGCGTCGATCGCAAATAACCCGGAGGCCGTTAAGCGCGGATTATTCGCGGAAATACAAATGCCCCGTGCGGCGCGGGGCTCCGGCGGATTCGCTTAAAAAATGACACCGAAATTTCGCATTACGCGCCCTGATCCCGGTTTAAAGCCGAATTTCGCGATCAAATCCAACGTCCGCGGCTAAATCTACGCGGGCCGGAATTACGAGCGCCGGTCGGGGAATGCATTCCCGATGGAATCTCGGGGGCCCAAAAACTGTCGTTCGTATCGTAATTTAATAACGGTAATACAGAACGATGTGTTAACGATAATAATTTAAATTCCATCCGGCAGCCGCACGGCGAACTGACGAGCCGACGTGCATTTCGCCATCGGCCGTATTTCATGAAAAACCTCAAACTACCCCCATCGAGCCCGCCCCGCGCTTCTAAACCGCAGAAGTACCCTGAGAGGGGTACGAGGGAGGGGGGAGGCGACGTTTATTTCGCTCGTTTTCCAACGACAATAATCACGCTCGTTAGCGGACAAGAGTTACTCGAAAAACACGCCGCTGACAGAGAGTCGGTCCTGGCGATTCTACCCTCCCTCCTTTTTTTTTTCGCCGCCTTTCAGCGCGATGTCGCATCGAAGCGCCTAGTCGAAGCGCCTTTGGTTTTTTTTTTCAAATCATTTTTCGGCATCTACCGCTAAGGTCATTTGAGCCGTTCAGCTCACACACCGATTAACTCCATAAAACAAAAAGTTGAGAAATGCGACGAAATCATATAAGTATATAAACAATGAAATAATGTAAATAATGTGAGAAATCCAATGATTAATAATATAATTGCGTCATCGAAACGATTTACATTAGAGTATGGAGTTAATCAAAATGGCTTCTGAAATAAATCACTTATTATTCAATGACCAAAAAGATGTTGCCCTTTAATGGCGTTAATCGTTATTATTCGGGAAAGTTATTATATAAATATAAACAGTTATGACTGTACCAAGTGCTTTGACCTTTAAATTTAAGATTTTTCGTCGTTTAATCGATGTGTGTGCACTAAACGGCCCATTTGGCCTAGGACCTACTGTTTAAAGTGGGTTTCGAACCACCAGCGCATACATATGATATGGAAAAACCAGAGGTGATGGGCGGGTTTCCAAGCCGGGTCTGCAGTCCGAGTCTCTATCCACTACACCACCGTAGCTCCTCTGAGCGCCTTTTGTTTCCGCGTTTAAAGAAAGGTTCACCCCGCCTGTCCTTCCGCGAGCCGTCCCTCTCACCCTCCTCCTCGTCCTCCTGAGCGCCATCGGTCTAGCGGGACGAGTGGGCGGACGTAGGGCCGCAGCGCGAGCGGCAAAACTCTGCGCGATTAATTATAACGCGGAATTACATAATGTCCCGCGCACGGGAAGGCTGGATTACAGTCTGGTGAACACGACTTGGCGATTCGCGGATGAAATGCCTCTGTATCGTGCCGGGATCCTGACCTTCGCGCAAAACTCCCCAGCCGCGGAATTTACGGGCGGAAAAAGGACGACTCGCGTGACTTTCTCGTCCTGACGGCTTATACACGCCTGGCAAAGCCCGCCAGGTGATGTACTAACGGGGAAGCGAAGTAATTCACGTTGGTAAGGACGCGAGGCGGGATGGAGCGTGCGATAATTGTTTGAGGATAGTACTATAAATAGCTATTTGGACGTAGGGGAATGTGATTTTATTTCCTGCGCGTGGAGGAGAGGGTGAAGGTGCAAGGTATGTGAATTCGTTGGATGATTTGCACGCGGTAATGGAGCGGTGTAATGGGGATTATTCTGACCACTCGAGGAGGTTTAATGAAAGATACGATCAGAGACAAATCTGTCCCGGTGATAGGAGCGTCTGTATCATTCCTCCAGACGTTCGTGTCGCGTGCAAAATTCACGATGCCTGAGAAGAACGGTGGAAATAGATCGCGGCTCGATGGCGCAGGTGGTCTCGTTGAAAGTCCTTAATGTTATGGATTTTTTCAAATATTCACGGCTGTGGTGTTTAATTATTTGAGTTACGTGCACTCGAGATAGATCGCAAACCTTGGTGTTATAATACACGTGTCCCCGGGACGGATTCAGAAGTAATCGGCGGTATTCAAACGTCCGCACTCCCGACAAAGGTTAAGTCCTCGTTATTTATACCAGCGCGATTCTTTCATCGTGATCGTCCATTGTATACAGTGTAAACATAAATTATTGATGTCAGGCGCATATTTTTCACGATCATCGAGTTAATGCTTTTCCAGCTAAATACTCTAATTAATTCCTTTACAAGCGATCTTAGGATTTTCTCCGTATATTAAGATAATTATGTGAGATGGAGTTCTCGTTAATGTCATTCTTGTAGGCGTCGCAGAAAAATTTGGGCTGTCGCCCTTTCACTTTCCAGACCACTGCACTGACCACTAAACTACACAGGTCCTTCGATCAAATCATCACGCAAACGTATTTATATTATCTAGGACTTAACATTTTATTTCCAATCTTCACTTTGCATTTCAGTTCCACTCTATCCTCCGGCTTACAAGTACGCGTATAGTTGGTTTTCTGAAATGGGATTGAAAATTGAACGGATAGTACAAAAATGGTTACAACGATCGAGAGAGAGAGATTACCTATTCACTTACACAACGATGAGCGTCATCGCTTTTTTAATATCAAAGAATTCATGAGAAGGGAGGAATTCCTTTAGCCCCTCCTCCTAACTCGCTCCTCCAAGATCCTCATCGCAACTCTAATCTCCCTATTCCGCTCCTGCCAAACATTCACTGAGCCGGACAATCGTATCCCCGTAGTTCAAGCCCGATCTTCGTTTGCCCAGTCCCTAAAGAGTTATCCGGCAATTTCCCGTCCCGGCCAACAAATGCAACGGCCGCTCGGGAAAATGGGAGGAAAGAAAACTGCGAATAGGTAAATTTCGCAATAGGCGGCCGTATCGGCGCTGGACGTGGCCAGACCGGCGCGCTATTCCATTTCGATCGATCCGACGCCGGTTGCCTTTCCAGTCGGAAGAAAGCAATATCGTTAACTCTCGCAGGGAAAAGCGGACGTGGCGAGCGTAAAAAATGGAAAAGCCCGCGCTGGGATATCGATTGGGTCGGCCGCGTGCCATCGCGAATTCTGAAGCGCGACTGCGAAAGGCAAATGCGAAATACGCGGGACTTTCCTTTCGTCCGATGTTCACTACCGATGGATCGTAACGTTTCACGCGACACGCCCGCTGTTCGAGTTGTGCTGGTTATCGAACAAAATACAAAATGAGTCGATTCGACACTCGGAAGATACTTCGTCTCTTACCTTTCAGAGGGATTCGATTGGTAACACGGTTGCGATTATCGTGTTGGTAGACGAAAGATTGAGAAGCCATCGGTCTTTCCTCTATATTTCATGCGTTTACTTGATTTTTTTGAAAGTCAAATCGAGTGTGGCGATCAATTGCTCTCGTGAAAATCGTCGACAACTATAATACATATCCACGTATAACGAGATACGTGAGTGAGTGAGTGAGTGAGTGTGTGTGTGAGTGAATGAGTGAGTAAGTGAGTGAATGAATGAGTGAGTGAGTGAATGAGTGAGTGAGTGAGTGAGTGAGTGTGCGTGTGTGTATCAAACTTTCACATTTAGACTTAGACAGCGAGCTAACTCATTATTAGAAAAAAGCTCCTCCAGCGTACAAGTCCTGTTGTCTCCTATCACAGTCGCCCTATTCGTTTCAACAGCAAGCATCGTAAATCGTATTCTTTCCTAGTTACCAGCAGCATGACGAGTCCACTCGCCATTATCGATTCGTCGCGACTCGCGCGGGGCAGTAATAAAGATCTTGGCAACTTCGCTTCCCGGTTTAAGGGCTTAAATCTTCGTCGGTGCAACGGAACGTGGCGGACGGCTATCGATCTGTTGGCCGCGGTTCCTGAAAGCGCGGTGCATCGCGTATGCGTTGAAATTCGGCGCCAGCGAGGAATTAATCTCGCGGAGCGAGAGCCGCGTGTTTACGCAGCCCGACGATGGCGGGAGGGAAAAATGCGAGCGACAAAAGGGGGAGGAAGCCCGCCAGCCGAATGGACGTGCGGAAGGGATTCGAGGAGACTCTCTATCCGCACCGATTACGCGCATCACGTGGACGATTAATGACTCAAGGGCAGCGCTGTCGGATCGAAGCGGAGCGATGCTCGGAGCGGAGGACGACAACGCTGCCAACTTTGATCTCGACTTAACCCAGGTGTTAACCTGGACTTGCACCAGGGACCGCGTTGACGATCTAAGAATTTTCAAGCGCATAAATAAGAATGATGGGAATTCTTTTCAATATTCTTCTGGACAACTGGTTTTCTAACGAATTTCGATAGATTGATTTTTATTTTAAGTAATTGATTTGACCACTGAGATATACTGAAGATGTTCGATCGGTGTGATTAGGGAATACCATCAGGTATGAAAAAAAAATACGTGTTGAAGGAATAACAAATATATGCCGACAGCTGTAAAATAAAAATAGAAATACTCGATATAAAATAACAGAGATTAAATATGATCGCGAGCTGTCCTGGAATAACCCTTTAGACTCGTATCTAAAGTCACGTTCGACAGGTTAATATTCGCGAGACAAGTCCGTGTTAGTTCCAACTGTATTAATTATTACAAAATGTCGTATGTAGTACTATGGTATTTTTATAGAAAGAAAAATCTGCAGTACAAAGGATTAATGGTGCGATATTTGCTCGCTCGTTTTCCTAAATGAATGTTAAGGACGATTCTAATAGGATGTCACCGAGTTGCTGGTCGATAACTCGCGAGATGGCTGCGAATGCTAAGGGTTAACAATAGCCTGACTAACGAGACATCGAGACTGGATAAGTGCCAAAGGGTGTTAAGAAAAGTTACAAAGTTTATAACACCTCTTTAGCCCGCTTCCGGGCAAAACTTCGTGGGTATATTGAATGAGAGCTCATGGTTTCTCCTTTTAGCTTCTGCTCGTGTAATAAAAACGTCACATAAAAATAATAAATAAAGAACGATTCCTGATCTCATATTTATACTTGGCGGTCTTTTTTTAATAATTGTTGGTATAATTATTTCCGATTGTTTTTATAAGCGCCGATTTATCGATTGGAAATATAATACACTTGACAAGGTCGCCGGCCTCGACATATCGGATTGCGGCCAGCAAGAGGATTATGGACCGGAGTTTAATATTGGTTTTAAAGCTTTCAAGATTTTAGTACATATTATCATGTGGACCGAACGGGAAAATGATGAGAGACGTTATACGTGCTACGCGCGTTTCCGCTTTTATTTTCAGCATTGGTTATAAGAATAGCAATAGAAGCAGAGGTAAAATTCGAGATAGATTTTACGTCACTACGAATTTCTCACTTGTAATCGTATGGAAAGTTTCAGAATAAACGAATCGAGGTTAAAATTAAACCACTTTAATATCTTGCACCTAAATAGAAATTATCGTCCTTACTCGGAATGTACTTCATCGCGAAAACAGCGAATAAATTACTCTTCATTCAACTCTGACAGTAAGATCCGATGCTAAAATACTTCTCTGTTCCCTTTAATATTACCGCTTGGGAGAATGCAAAAACGCGAAGGTAGTCAAAGGGAGGTTGTAAATCAGTGGTGTACGGAAAGCATCATTACAGTGCGTTCCATTCATTCGAAACGCGGACGTTTCTGAGTTCCATTACACGCACGCTCCTGCGATACCATGTAAAGTGCGCTCGGCGCAACAGTGGTGAATGCTCAAGCTCGCTTTGCCGTTGCACACATCGCACGAGCAGGAGGTAGTATTGAAAGCAAGAGAAAAGAAAGCGAAGAAGAATGTCAAAAGTGTGGACCACCGATTCGGTTGGGCTAATACATCGAATATGTGATGAACCCATGATAGCATTGATATACCCTGTACTTTAATCAATTACGAAGTTAATGCAATAAAAAGCGAATTATTCTAAGAAGATAACAGTAAATAAATAGAATCTCAAATAAACCATTTTTCAACTTTGGTGAAGTACAAATAGATCCTTTGCATATAACTGATAACATGTTCGTTATCTTGATGGAGTCACTTTACGTCACGGGAAGTCACAGATATGCAGCGATCGATATTTCGTGCTTTCCCTTTATTTCCGTATCTGATCGAATTTTGTAGAAAAACGATCGCATTCGTATATATTTAGTTGGTTCCTCGTAGTTTTGTCTTACGCGTGAATTCCATCGTCAAAGAATCCTTGTGCGTTCGAAGAGACATGGGCGTAGGACACCGTCTTAAAATATCCCTCGTCCCTCGAGGCACAGCTGCGGCACGAGATCTTTCGAGCATGTATATCGGTCCTTATCTGCTAATTAAAGCATTTCTGTTAATTAAAATTTTACGCTCGCGGTGGCGCACACTCGTCCACAGAGGCGACGGTACAAAGTTATCGGAGGCAAGTATCTGTGGAGCTATGGTCGTGCAAGTTTAATGGCCGGCTGATAAGTCTCTCTCGCCTCGAATCATTAAAGTTCCGCTTTAATTTCGAGTCTTTCTTGGGCATCCGCCCGTTCCATTCCACGACTTATTAGCATCAAAACGGTCCATCTCTGTTTTCGTGTAGGAATCGAGACCGCTTTTAGCGATGCCCATGTAGAAATTCTCGGGTTGACAAAGCGACTCGCTCGGAATTAACAAACGCGCGAGACTCGTGTCTTATAAAGTCGCGACTCCTCTTCGATTCCTTGCTATGGATCAGAGTTTTCGTACGAATACGATCTTTCGAACTTAATCGAGCTTCCGATATCGATTTCATCGTCGCTCACCAAAATCTTAGCGTCAATCAGTTTAGGAAAACTCGATCACGCGCCGCATTTTATCACGCAAATCAACGATTCTAACGATACAAAGTTAAATCTAATAATCCATCGTGTCTCGCAAACTTACATATTCGTCATACAGCACGCTGTAATTGATACGTCTGAAACGCGGATACGAGCAACCGGATTCGATACCAATTTCACCATATGGAATGTATATAACGTTTCAACGCTTCGCGTTATTACCTCGTAATTTCGCTGCATTTCGAAGATACACGGCATACAAAACGAAAGACAGGAAGAAAATGATATTCCAAAAGCACGGTCCAGGCGTCCTCAAAAAGGCGACGAGTGAAATCTGGTTGTAAGCGCATTATCGTATTTCCGCCTGTTCCGCCAAATTCAATCGGATACGTTAGCCGCGAAAGCAGACCGGAGCCTGAAGCTATATACCCAGTAAAGTAAACTAAGTAGAGTAAACGTTTGGCAGAAAATATAAACCACTTTATTTCGGCCCACGTTTTCGTGCCATTACCCACGTGTATTTTTCTCAAAATCACGCCGCCTTCCCTTCGGGGGCTAAGCACCGCGGTCAAAAACTGTTTATCCCGCTGGACTTTCTCGAAGGTTGTCCCAACGAAGGAGAGTACGTTCGGCATCCGAGTTGGGGAAAAGGATCGAGAGACGAGAAGCTTGTAAGAACTTTTACATCGTGGAACGAAAATTGCGGGTCGAGGACGAGGAGAAAAGCAGGGGGGGGGGGCGAAGGTGGGAGGTGGTAAAGGCTGAAAGCCCCAGCCGAAGTAACTCATCTCGTTTCACCTTTCCGCCAGCTCGGCTGTCCTCAGCCATCGTTTTCGCTCCACCGAACTTCGCACGCGTCTCCGAACTCCGAAATGAGCTTGCCAACTCTCCAATCCGAAATTTCGGCCCGCTTACGCACTCGACTTACGGCTCTTTCCTCCTCCTTCCGTCCGCCTCCCAGGAAGGAGTCCTCGTCGAGCTCGTTTCGCGCTCGTATCCCTGGCCAGAATTTCGAGGGGAGCAAAGCAGCGCCAACGAAGTGCTCCGCCGGTGAGAAAATCCAGCCGAGGTTATTTCACGGTGCGCCGGGATAAAATTTCGAGCGCTACTCCTCCGATGCTAACTCGCCTCGTGTTTTCCATATTAAGCTCTCCGCGTAAGCTCGATTTTAAATGGAGGAAGGCGAATTAACTTGTCTTACCGACGCGGCGTGTTCTAACGCGACGTGAATGGCCGTTCGCTTAAATATATGTATATATATATCGATGTGCTCGATGCGTAATACCGACGTATCTCCGAT
Source organism: Ampulex compressa (assembly GCA_038496175.1). Taxonomy (NCBI): domain Eukaryota; kingdom Metazoa; phylum Arthropoda; class Insecta; order Hymenoptera; family Ampulicidae; genus Ampulex; species Ampulex compressa. The sequence continues at coordinate 30,427 of JBCFXI010001547.1, read as the reverse complement.
ATGATCGTTTATTTTTCACAGCGCTCCCTTTATGGAAGTAACGTATGAATTATGTATTCTCCGATGAAGTATACATGAGCACTACTTTTTTAAAATGATATCGGTTAGGTTTAAAAAAGGAACCGTTTTATTATAACCGTGAAAAGAGTCTGTATCTAACCAAAAGCAACATTAACTTATCGTTCTCGAAACAAATTTGCATCGCGTAAAGAAATTTCCAAATGCCAATTTAAGCTATCTTTATGGATTTGACGAAACTTTATCCTGTCCAGCAACACTCTCTCGCTCTTGACCACCTTCCAATACTGAATATAAAAGCGTGCACTTCCTACACGGTGCAACTCTCAATCTTGATCCGCACAGTACGATCGCCGATTCTCGACTCTTAACCCACGATTTATTTATCAATGACATTATAGCGCTGCAAGAACTTCAATGGAGTCTTCCTTTGCTCAAGAATGAACGCAAGAACGTTCGTGAGGGAAGAAAAGAAGAGAGATAGAGTGAGCGGCAATTTAGCGGGAAATCTAATCGGCAATCCTGTCCGCCACGATGCAAGAAGAAGGCCTAGGCGGTAGCGCGAGGAAAGCCAGATAGGGAGAGAGAGAGAGAGAGAGAGAGAAAGAGAGAAGAGAGGAGAGAGAGGTTCGAAGGAAGAGCCGCTATCTTTCTCACGGAAATGTTTTTCCAAGCGTGATAGCGCGTCCGTGGGTGTCCCCGCGAGGGAGATAAATGAGCCAATTTTCCGAGGCTTAAGTCAGTGGCAATATTGCAGGCGGGCTGCACACGAGCTCTCGAGCTCCGACGACGCCTTCGGACCTGAAATTCGACCGCGCACTTGCGGAATCGGCGCCCATCCATCGGCCCTTCGCGGCCGAAATTATTTTCCCCGTTTCGCGGAAGCTCGCAAAAGGTTCCAAATTAACGAGATACTCGCTCCTCATTAACGTCTCGCGCCTGCTCCTCAATTCGAGGCTTTAGGCACTTCCCGTATCAATTATACGCTCAGGAGTGAGTATCCTCGATTACAGCAGGGAAATGCTGTATAAATACAACAGAAATCGAGGACGAATATGCAAGATATCCGAGGTGTATAGAAAAATCTATCGAACGGTGATCGATAATTGTAAGTTACAGATAAGTGTTCAGTGGGATGGATCTTTAAATATTCGGAAATCAGCAAATTCTACAGGTATTCTCCTCTATTAGTCATGATATCCTTTCAAAACCCATTACTTCATTATACCAGAAAGACTTCTGCTTCATTTTTTCCACTTCAATTTCCTCATTACAAATTCCGTCGTTCACGAGTCATATTTATTGCTTTGTATCGAGCAACGAAATGATATCTATTTATCCGTTTATCTAAAGTAACGTATACACTCCTTTCAATTATCTCGCAAAATTAGGCAAAATGAGGATTGCATCGTTCTCTCGTTCGATTCACCAATCATCAGGCACCACTTTCCATCGGGATGTGAACGTCCCGTCAAAGTTCCATCGGGAAAATTCCCACAATCCTGTCACGAAGCTCGGATCCAGAGACGTCCCTGTCGCGCGACAAGGTTGATATCTGCCACGGACAGTTCCAGCTGACCAGGACGCAATGTCCGGCGGAAGGAAACTCGATGTCGAGTCAGACTCGGCGGAGGATTGTAAAGGGTTCGCGCCCTGTCTCTCCTCTCGAACCGAGAGGCGCAACGGTGCAACGATGTGCGAGACGCTTCGAGGCTCGACGCCCGAGCGGACTTGAAGGGGCGAACTTTCGCGCTGGTCCCGCCTCGAGCGCGAAGATGAAGAGCGTGGGATAATATTATGGTTTCGCTGGAGCACCTGAGTCACGTTACTCGCCTCGCACGACTGCGCCTCTCCGCCATTTCCCCGGACTGCACTCCGGGGATCTCTGTTTCGGATTTACAGCGCGTGGCTACGAGGAATCGAGGGGCATCCTTATCTTGCTTTTTTTTTTTTTTTCAAAATCTCGGTTGTATTAGAAATGAAAATCTGGTCGATTGTTTTGTTGGAAGTAGCTTGTATTCGAGTTTATCATTATTACTTTGACTCTTGAGATTCTCCGTTATATTAGAAATTGACGTATTTTCTTCGAAGCAGCTTATATCCAAGTTTATGGTTATCGCTTTAATGCACGAATTAGGCAAGATTCGGGAGGCAAGAGGCTAATAGTGATTAAAATAATCTTTCGCAAAAGTACGTTTTCGAGTAACTTTCAAAGATATTTTGGAGAGCGGAACGTTTGTCTATGTCGGTTTTGTTGATTACTAAATCGATCGACCTAGAAATTAAAGTGGATTATAACTAGACGTAAGTGGCTCGATGAATCAGATCCATTTTTTGAGATAAAATTGGATAGAAAAAGAATAATAGAACCTCGCTAATAGAGAGATGTATATAACATCCGGTTCACCCACGATCGATAAATTGTTTTTGCGAGTGATTCCCGAAAAAAAACAGCCCTTTTTCGCAGATTCGCGTGTGCCAAACGGTTTGAAGACCGCAGAAGTGCAGTATACTCTAGTTCGCATTTAGAACTCGCATTTATCAAAGACGTGACATTTCACCTGTACAGATTAAATGGGGCTAGATGTTACATCCTTGATAAATGTGAGCTTGGAATACTGGCCTCTGTCACGGCTCGGCCAGATTGCATTCCGGAGAATTTATTCGCGATCATCCGGGCATCGATGCAAATCGTCCGTCGCGCGAGGCGGCAAAGAACAGGAGCAGTCGGTTTTTATCGTAACGAAAGGGCAATCGCATTACGACGATTTCGGCCTGCATTTTCGACGATCGCGGAAGTCGCATTTATCAAAGCCAGAACTTCAGCGCGTTGCGAGTGGATCGTCTCGAGTTTCATTCCCGATAAAATGTCCGTTATAAATAGCGGCACTTGTCGTGCTTCCCTGGATTATATTCTCGGGAGATTAATTCTCATTACGTGAAAAGCGGGGCTCGAGTGAAATAGAAACGTAATATGGCCTTCCTAAGGGATATTCGTACAGCGCGATAAAATCAACGTTTAAAACTCCCTCCCCTCCTAATCAATGGAAAAAACGATCGCTGAAATTTGCATATTGCAGAAAACTGCTGATTTGGCTAATATGATATCCTTCAAAAATCTTGACACTACATTATCGCCCCCATTTTCAGCTTCGTTTTCGAACTGGACCAAGATAGAATCGATCATTTTTCGAATGCCCCGATGGTATTTTATATTGGCTTATTTTCAGGATGTCAATTTTTGGTTTCCCTGTCTCTTCGATCTATTCACGAATATTCTAAATCGGCTTTCATATTAGAGTAAAGTACGCTATTTTGGCTTCTATCAGTGTTTACTCTTTCCGTCGATGCCAGTCAAAAATAATCGTTTGCCTTATAAATCTTTCAACTTACATCGCATCGATGTAATGCGGAGAAAAACAGTCTCATCGAAGCCCGATACAGTGGCACTTTCGAATCGAATATTTTCCTCACGTAGGGGCATACGATCATCGCCAGTAAACGTCGCTATTCCCACTTTGTCTTTGGCCCTGGCAGCGAGAAGATGAAGAGAACTGGATAATATTATGGTTTCCGTGAAGCACCCGGGTCACGTTACTTGGAGCTTCTCAGTCCGCAGGTGCAATGCCGCTTCGTTCCACCACTTTGGCCAGATTGCACCCTCAAGGATTTATCCGAGATCCGATTCCAACGCTTTTACGAGGATGTATTCCGCCCCCATGGTTACTTTTCTAGCTTCAGCTCCGCGGCTGGCGCATACGCTGACCCACGACAAAAAGAGCTACCGCGAATATAGTTCTTATCCGTTCGGGGGGATGCACGGCTTCGCACGAAGACTACCTCTTCCACGTTTGCTTTTCCCGCAATCGCAGTCGAGGATCGTGCGATAAAAGTTCGAGCAACGCTAACTTGAGCTCTATGAGCACGATTTGAGATAGTGCATTTCGTTTAGGCTTCATCGTTCCTTGGTATTTTCTGGCATGCAGGGAAGAAATTTCGGTAATCGATTATTTGTAAATGAGAAAACACCACTGTCTCGATTATGGATAATTTCTACAATGGATAACCGTTGATAAGTAATATATATATATATAGAAGTTAGTATCGAGAATGATAAAGTCCAAACGATTGGCGATCGGTATCTATTTATATAAGATTATTTACAAAATGTACTTGATCGCTCTAATGATAAAACATTACCACGAACGTGCACAGTGAACAATGGTACCGCTGATAAAAGTAATAAATCAACGTTGATCATATCAAATCAGCCATCTTAATGAAAAACAGGGATGAAATAAAAGCAGTATTAGGAAAACAGCGATCCCAACAAGAAACTCGAGAAGACATCGCTATCGTTAAACGCCTATAAGCGCCAAGTCCACTCAACATCATAAACATCGAGATCGTATACGCCTTGCATAAACTACAATTTTCTATCGCGGCGCATATCTCAAATCAACGCGTCCAGTGCAGGGACAAACAATATCAAGTACAGACACGAATAAAACACAAACAAATATCATCCAGTCACACGAAAACACACTCGAGAATTCAACTTCCTGAGCGATGATTCGACGAGATCAAAAAGCCACTCGAAAGATCGAATCGGTCAGTCGCGGGCAGAATCGCGTAGCTGAGCGAGGAATCGAGGAATCGTCCCTTCGTTTTCCGCGAGATTGCACCGCGATTTAGCCCGGGAGTTAAGGCGACTCGTACGAGCTTCCTTCCGCGGAGTGCACGTGGATTATTACTCCGCAATGTTCGCCCCTCAAAGGAGGAGATGAAGGGCGCTGGATAATGTTATGGTTCCGCTGAAACACCCGAGTCACGTTACCGGCCGCTTCCGGAATCGCGGAGAGCTTTGTCTCGCAGCTCGCTCGGATTTTGCCCCCGGAGGCTTTATCTCGTTGATCTATTTCGCCCCTTTCCCCAGGAGTGCGCCTCCTCCGCTCGATTCTGATCGTTCATTTCGCCTCGCTTGCCACGTCATGCCTCGCCCCGCGTTCCTCGATTGACTCGCGTGTATCCATCGACATCCACTGCTCTCCGCCTTGATATCATTTTCCACTGAAGGCTCCGGATAGAACGACATTGCTACGGTGTCTTTGGTTTTACCCGCTTTTTCTTCTTTTTTTTTTCATCGATTTTCAGCGCTGAATTTTATCTTCTTATTATTTTGTTTGTGTGAATAATCTGCGCGTTTTTTTACGCTTTTTTGTTGCCAATCGTAGGAGTAAATACTGGTTAATTTTTGGTGACTCTAGAGACGTCGGAGAATCGATCGTTTTCGCGTTATAGACACGTATGTGGTTCGAGAGAAAGTTACTCGAAGCGTGGATGCATATATGCTTCTGGTGAAAGTCATCCGCATGGATCGTAGACCGACACGCGTGCATTTCGCTTTACCTTTAATTCCCTACCATCGATGCGAGCTACAAACTGAGAGAGTACACTGCACGATTACTTACGATTATCTTAGGAATAGTAATAAATAAGGTGCTGCAGATATCTGTGCCTTGAGTTTTAATCCATTATACAAGCAAGTAATGCACCCGTGATTACCGATCCAATTACTACAGAACAAATGCTCGATACTCTTTTCATTACACGTATATACTCTCTAAAATGTGTTAAAACATCAAATTTCTCCATCAAGAAAGTATTCTTACCACATTTCGAACACGCACATACATTCTCAGCGGTGTCGAGTGTTATTTGCTCCAACGCCATAAAGCTATTTTAAAGCCGCAACAAAGCAGCTCCGGCAAATACGATCAAACCGTATCTCATCTGCGTTAACGATAAAACGCTGTCAGAAGGAGGGTATTCTGCGTCGAAGTGTTTCGCGCTCAAAGGTTTAATTCGTCCTCCGCGCGAGATGGCTGCCGACGAAACGTGACCAACATACCTCCGAGCGATGCAGATTTCCCGAGGAAAAAGGGCGTAGTGCCGATTATCCGAGAAATTAACGGAGCGCTGCCCGAATGCCTAATGTTAGGGGCTCCCTGGACAAAGGAGGAACCTCGAGAGAGAGAAAGAAGAAGGTAAGGGGCAGAAGTTCCAGTATCCTCCTTGGATCCGCGCCACACGGCTGACTAAGTTCAAACCGACGATTAAGCTGCGATGCTATCGTGCCGCTGCCAGATCTTCCGTCAGAAAGTCCGTAAAATACTGCAGGGAGAGGAGCACGATGCTAATACCAACATTCGCAGTGCGCATCAGCTTCTAAAGTAAATTCATCGAAGAGTGGAAAACCAGGAATGCGATGCTGGCTGGTGACGCGAGTCTTGCGCGTATCGAGCGTATTGCGATGTACAATAAGCCGATATTACCTCGCACGTGCTACGCAGAACGATAGCGTATATCGCCGTCGTGAAATCCAGTCGGTAAATCGCGAAGGGTCGTAAAACGTTGAGTGAGATTAATACGTATCACTGCGATCATCGGGAGCATCGGAGAAGGGCGTGATAACGCGATACCATAAAGCTTTCGAGCAGGGAATCTGCTCGAGTAATGAACTCAAATTCGGACCGCGCCAACTGTAATGTTCCCCAAATCGTCGAGTCTGGTCCTCGCCAAATGGAAATTCCACCCATCATCGCTGCACTTTTTTCCATCATACGCGCGTAACCTTGCATGTTTGCATGCGCGAGTGCATTGCAAGGCGTGTATTCGCGTAGTAGCAAATGCAAAAAAAAAAAGAAGAGAGAGCACAATAGTCAAAGAGTGTATTCAGAGAATACCACGAAAATATCACGTGAAAGTGGTAGGGAAAAAAAAAGAGATTAGTATCGACCATTCAGCGGCTACCTTATAACGTCGATGAATATATCTACGCATTTACCGATTTGTCGTGCGACTCGTACATCTTTTAAAGGATAAAACCACCACTGCGATTTGAATGATACATTCGAGATTAAACACACGTAAAACGGCCCACGTCAAAGCTTCACCCTGCGTAAACCGCTTTAAAATACCAGCCATCATTTCCTTCCGGATTCGTAAATGATCATTAATTAAAAACCGACTCGCCAAAAGTTGTCCAATGACCTCTCGTTAATATCCACCACGTCCCTCCCTCTCTCTCTCCCTCTCTCTTCATCCCTGTACAATAAATCCTTTTTAAAAACGACGATTGGCAACTTTAAATCGCGCATGAATCAGTCATAGGGAGGCATGGAATCGCGTTGTAAAGCGCGATTAGAGTCGTGAAAATGAAAAAGCTGTGGTCCATCACGGAGGCTCGAAGGAACGAACGAGCCAAACGCAGCGCCATGCAGTCCCTCGTCCTACGCCACGGAGGAGCGCGTAGCGCACGGAGAAAAGGGCATAAATAAAAGTCAAGCACGACCGCGGCCGAGGTCTGTACCGGCGCGTAGCCCTGCGCCACTACCGGGGACCCACTTAACATTCCTTCAGGTCCGTTTTACGACTCGCGGTTAGCGAGGTTATTTTTCCAGGATTGTCGAGTCGGTTCACGTAGAACTCGATTTATTTCTCTCATATAATCGAGCCGCGCCGGGCCGTGCGAGGAGGAACAAAGCGTGGAGGAGAGGAAGGCGGCAGCTCGGATCGGGAGCGCGTATCCGCGCGTACCTTCTGGCCCCTCTTTATGAAAGGCAAGTAGCTAAACCGCTTTCGATTTGTAATCCGGACAGAGACGCATTCGCTCCTGGCCCCACGCACGGCGCGCGCTCGATCGGAGCGAGTCGAGGAGGAGAAGCGGCGAGAGGGAGGCCGAGGTTGAAGGCAGAAATGATAGAATCGAGGGTAAAGGAGGAAGAAAGGAGATAAAAGCGATGAGACAACGGCTCGAGAAGAAAGAGATACGGAAACGAAAGTAAAATCGAAAAGCTATATAGACTCGAGGATGATCCGAGAAGAAAAGCGGACAAAACATGGGACAACGACAGGGGGGGAAGAAATGACGGGAGGAAAGTGAACTCGAAGGCGGAAATAAGTACTTACTCTAGGGTAAATGAATGAAAAAAAGAAGGAGACAGAAAAACGAGACAACAGCGAGAGAAGAAAGAGATGCGGAGAGTAAAATCAAAAAGCTATGTAAAGGCTCGAGGATGATCCGAGAAGAAAAGCGGAACAGACGGGCGCGACAACGACGGGAGGAGGAGAAGTAACGCGAGGGAAGGCGAAGTCGAAGGGAATGAAGAATAAAGAATAAAGAATAAAGAAAGAGGAGGGGGGGGGCAATGAAAGAAAAAAGCGGATAAAAAGGTGGGAGGACTGCGGGAAGAGAAAGGAGAGAACGATCGCCGCGGTATTCCGATTCAAAGGAGCAATAACGGGCGAATCCGATCTGCTTCCAGTTTCCCCAGCCCAGCGATGCTCGAACCACCCCCTTTTGCCTCCGACGAGCGGCTCGCTCTGCCCCCTCCCGCAGCCCCCGGCCTCGCTTATCGGATGAAATATCGGAAGGCGTGTACATATGGACGGAACGAGTCCGTAGCCCTGTATGCGTGTCTGGACACACTGCGTTGCACCTACGTGCATTTTGGCGCGCGAGTATCGGCATTTTGGGAGGCCAGTGGCGCGCTTCCGTCGAAAGGACGTTTATCGTTAACCTATATTTCTCCGTTAATCCGCGACATGCGGCGTAATCTGATTCGTGATCGGGCGCGCGCAGATGGGATAGCGCGCGATTGGATAAGAAGTCGATTAATGAACAGGGAGGGGGATTAATGAAGAATTTGGAACTGGCGTTGTTGTACCACGAATGGGGCATTAGCGACGTGGACACTGGGACGATTGGAATACCAGAATACTCGGGGTTAGCCAACGAGCCAGAGGTATTCGGGCGAGCTTTGGCAATGTTATACAATTTCCTAGAATTTGGGAAATTTCTGGGTTATCTAATTGTTCGAGGAATATTCCAAGGATTCATTATCGTCGGGGAGAGGGCTTTATTTTGGATGAAATGTAAGTGTTTTTTTTTTATTTTTTTATTAGAAAGTAGCAGAGTGGAAAAATGAAATGGAAATAGCATCGGTTTTCTGAAGTTTTGTTGTAACGTTGTTTTTGTTTCTGTAGGAAATCAGCGATGAATGTGGACTATTGTGTTATTAACATTGTATAAAACTCTCGTTAAAGTTCCATGGAAAATAATATTTTTCCTTGTCATTCTACGGTTCCGCGGTAAACGTAGTATTTTCCGCGCACGCATTGTAACCTCGGCCTGTACTCGAAGAATTCAATGCCATATCCTTTTCAAACTTCTGGCAACCGTTTTAATTCGTGGAAATTGCGAGTATATCGTTACCCGTAACTATATAGCACGTACGATAATGCGGAATTACAAATATTTTCTTTTATACTGTCAATCATATAACAGTCAAAGATATCTCGTAGCGATAATAAACATATTATGGCAACGTAATTATATAGAAAAGAATTGTCTTCCAAACCGCATTGCGTAGAATTGATGTACCGTAGCTGCAACATTATTTGCGAAGATATATACATATGTACGCCTCGAGTTTTTGTTCTTTTATCAGTTTAAGAATTAGTATTTTCTTGATCTTTACGAGTACCACTTGGATGCATGGCTAAGTTTCGACCACTCGATCCACAGCATCATTCTAAACGATCATACATCATGAATAAAAATTAAACCAATGCATGCTAATGCGCAGCAAATCGAATTATTGTTATGAAAAAGAAGGACATTGTTGTTTACAGAGCATCGTCTGAATATCTGGATAGGGCGGAGTATCCTACATCTCTCTGCGCAGATGTCACCGACACCGAGGCCGCTTCCTCGCTCGCACTTGCTCGAATTAAAGTCTCAGACGTTCACCCTTGCGCCAAGCGGCATGTGCACTTTGGAGAACCGCGACACGAGTGTGTCGCCTAGTCTCGACGCACGGTGCATCCAGGTAGAACATTCCGCCGCACAGTAGTTCAAAATCGTGATATCGTGGCCAGAATACGAACACATTCATTGATTTACATGAAAATTAATGTACCGGGAACAATATTTTTTAAATGATCATTTACGAGCATTATAAGGTTTTTTTTTATACATATCGCTGTGGTTTTTATTTTCTTATACGTTTTCACCCTATCAATTATATACATGTATATATGAGACCCTGCATAGTGGTTCATATAAAAAAATTTATAATGTAAGTAGCAATCAAAAATATTTTTCTTAGACATCGATAAGCAATATATATTCACATATGGATATTAATATACCGAGGTTTTTAAGTCACTGAGAACAAATCTAAAGTCAGACCAGTTTTTTATTATTCCTCGATCATCGAACTTTAATTCAAAAGTGGTAAAAATTCTTCGAAACGCATTTCGTATCGGGGATGTTCGCCAAGATTTTCGCATTCTGAACCACTGTGCGCCACTTAAAAGCACCCAAATCCTTTTCCCCCAACTACTTATTCCTCGCTCATGATTCTCCTAAACTTCCACTTGCTCGTATGTTACAATACGACGACGTACCGTCTTGCAGAGCAACTTACACTCAGCTAAGTAGGATAACCATTAATAATGAATGCAACGCATTAGTAGTGTTGTCTCGCTGTTGCCACTCGGTCGCGTGACCTCTTATCGAGCGATATATCTGATCTAAAATGTTAAAAGCCTGATTAGAAAGATTAAAAAATGCGCATAAATCATAAGAACCACTTGATTAAATATCTCAAAATTCTTAAGCCTATTGTTCCTTTCTATAGGTTATAACTACATCGCAATTAAGTACACACTCCTTATTCCTCGCCGATCTTCTTGCTCACCAGGACGAGAGCAAAAAGATCGCTTGCTCTATTACCAGTAGATGCGGTAAAACTCCAGACGGGAGAAGTCTGTACGCGCCTATTCCGCCGACGTGAGGGTAATTTATTAGAGGCGATATCGCGCCGCATTTTTATCCGATCGAATCTCCGGTAACATGCCACTTTACACGGGCCCTCAGCCTGCGCTATCGTACGCACGAACTCGTCGTTAACCATGCTACGCTGATTCGCGATTATGTAGACAGGTACGTTCAACCATCCGCGGATTCGCCCTGCTTTTCCATGAAATTCGAGACTTCGACTTCTTCAGGCGGTTCGCTTTCTTCTCGATATCGGCGGCCAGGCGCGTGGTTAAACTGTTTTAAGACCAGCTGGTCGAATCATCGATCTGTGTTCTATTATTATAGATAAGTTCTATACTATAGATAAGAGTAAAAGTTGATTGCAACCAAAATCGTAGGCAGGAGCGCGATGGAAAGTATATACTTCGTACTCTTGGCAACGTTTTTAGGCAAATTCGGTTTCTGCTGTGAGAATAACCTGTCGCTAGGAAAACCTATCTTTAAGAGTCTTTGTCGCAGCGATAACTATATTTATATATTTAAAAATATTAAATATATTTATAGTAAGTATATTTAAAAAAAAAAATTAAAAAAGGCAGCTGTGGTGTATTATCGTTTCCATTTCTTACAACTTCGAAAGTGGGATAACGAGCTGTTCACTCTTGTTCTCGCATAAATAATTTATAGGTAGTTATAGGTAAGTTATAGATAAGTTCTATTGTTATGGACAGCGCTTCGAGCTGTTCTATAATAACGCTGCCGTATAATAACCACGAAAATTGTTTTCACGGTTAATACGCACTGATATAGGGCGGAGATTAGTTGATGAGAACCTCGACAATTTAGGAAAATTGTAGGGTGAAATTCCGCTGGAAATGGCGGGCCAGTTTTGGAAAACACCGCGCAGAGGTAGGGGACTGTTAAAGCGTGAAATATAAACAGACATGCGAGTATAAAGTATGCGTTATTCGAAATTTTCCATTTTCCACACACCGCTCCCGGAATGTTATGCGAAATTAAGTCTTGTATATAGAACAAAATTTTTTTCGAATAAGGGACGTCAGGCGCAAAATGTATGCACGAATAAGCGCATTTGTCGGCATCGCATTTTTTGCGGCTCGTGTCGTAGCATCCGTTTTTCAAAAAGCTGGAAACGCTGAAAATCTCCCTTATTTTGGGAAAAAAGATTGAAACGCTTCGCAAAATTTCAACTAACTATACGCGCCTTTTATTACAATGTCAAACGACGATCGTCGATTTAAAAAATTTTCCCTTTTTCCGCGTCGCGATACGATAGAAAGTCCACATACTTATCTAAGCGATCGCAGTAAATTACCGGTGCATCCTGTTGCAGCGAATTCCGTTGCCTACATCATCTCGATTTATCGCGCGATTATTTCTTATACATATAAATTACGTGAAATTCAGATAAATTGGCGAGATAATCGTTTCAGCCGAACGACTTCATTTTCCAGAAGTCAATGACGCTCAATAATTATAGTTATTAGCGAACAATAACCCCGTGGGTCATAGACCCACCGCAATCGTTTACCACGACACAACGTTTAAGATCAATTTACAATTTCTCTATAAGGCGCGGAACTAAATTAAGCAAACGCCAGCAAAACCAGCTCGTATTTTTATTCAAACTCCAAAAGAAAAGCCAAGCGTTCGAATCGATGGATGGTTAAGCATCGTTAATTACGCGGTAATTAAAATCATTATCCTGCCCGACAGCAATAATGGAATAAAATAAAGCCGATTCCAGGATCATGCCGCGATTGTCGCCTCTGCTGCACTTTCGCGTTTTCGAGCGTCGCATTTGGGAAGTTGAAATTGAAATGAAAAATGGGGGGACGCTTGAAACAACCGCGCGACGGCGAGGCTCTATCGATAAGGCGTATACGGCGCTCGTAGATATGGAACGATAATTAGCCCCGGTAGGGGCGAAACTTTAAAATTAAACGTCATAAATTTTAATGAACTCGCTTTTGCCTGACTACACTCGGACGTGACTATATGCACCGCAGCCGTTATCTCACGGACGACACCACGACGGAGTCTGGAACGCACGTTCCCGGAACGTGTCGCGGCGAATCTGCGCCTTTGCCATTCCAAATATTTTCCCAGGCTCGGCTCGATCTTCAACGCTTTTCCTATCGCTTTTATTCAAGCTTCGAAATATCGGCACAGTGTCCAGAAATTTTCGTCGGAATGAGAATCAGATAATTGAGATATTACGGAGAAGAGAGGAGAACGCGGCACGCTTCACGATATTTTAACGCCCTTTAAGTATTTAAAGGGAGCACGCGTTGATCTAATATAGAAGGAGGTTTTAGTAAACCAGCATCAACACTAGAACTACCAGCCACTTTCTGGGCATATTTATGTACACCACGTATATCCTCAAAGAAAAAGGGTATTACACTATTATTCGACATAATCGTCGTTGAGATCAATCCATTTTTGTATGCGGTCTACCCTTTTCTTTATGCCTTTATCTCGAGCAACGAGATCCGCATCTCTTTCGGACCCCAACTTCGCAGCTCTGGGCAGAACTCGTGCTGGATCTGCAGGGAGTGGAAGCCACGTTCCTTGAACGGCGTCGTAGGCATGGTAATCCGCCCTCAATGGTTACCCCGGAGTAGCCACTGGACGTTGTGTCTGGTTTACAGGCTTGGAGCGCGACCGCTTGCGGTTCTCATTGCCCGGTTCCCTTGTGTCTGCCGGATACTCGGCTTCCGGTACGAATTCCACGCGACGCGTCGCGAAACCCCTCCTTCCTCTTCTGCTCGATCGTCTGAGGGCGTTTGGCGGCAGAAACGAACCTTTGGCTCGTTAATTATCTCGTCAACGCTTTAAACGTAAGAATATCGCTGATCGATTATCTCTTTGAAAAATTGTGGAACTTTAAAACGGGATGTTTGCTGAGGTTTTCCGTGCTTTTATTGCAGCGTATGGATCGGTACATCGATCTATCGACCCTCCTTCTTCATCCACTTTTTCTTTAACGATATATTTAATATATTGATACCTAAGTATGTCTGGAATGTAGCTCGTTGATTTAATAATACGAAAATTCGAAATTGCACTACTGTCAGAAGCGAAACAGAAGAAATGATTGTTTCACTAAACTTATACACTCATTTATGCTTGTATTTTGAGTCGTTCGATTATGAAAGGCAGCGTTAACCTACCGGATAATGACGAAGGCAAGAAAGGATCGATGAACCAACAAATCGTAGTCGTAGATGTAAACGAGCAGACCGTGCAGATAGGAAAGATCGACGCAAAGACCCGGGAGTGAGAATCGACCTCTTTTTCCAGCTCCTCGCGTGTAACACCGCCGTGCACCTCGCAGCGGTATATCCATTACCAAGGAGGAAATCGATGGGAGAAATTGTAATGGACGATGGTAATAGTCGGAGCAGTGATTGCCATCGCCAGGACGGCGAGGATAATAACGGTGACAATGGCGACGATTACAATAAATAGGCTTAAACACGCCGATGGAAGGCCGGCCGCGGCCCAGCGCGGATAATTCGACGTGGCCACTCAGCGCACGGACACGTAGGCCCGAAGCCCAATTATTCCTTTCTCCTCGCACCACGCTCCGCGTGTCGTACTTCATCCTGTCGCAATATTTCAAGCCTGGCATTTACTTATAAAGCGTATTCCGTGGCCGATCGGGGCTCCCTGTACCCGAAAATCGCGGCAAATCCGTTCTCCAAATCCGCTCGCGAAAATCCACCGCCTCGTTTCGATCGGCCGATTATCAGTAGGTGTGTATGTACAAGCGCGCTTTAATCACCGCGCTGATTTACGGGTTTTGGTCATGCGAGAAGCTGCAATCGAACGACGGCGAACGCGCGTGTCTTGCGCGAGTATATCTCCCGATGCTTCGTTTTTCAATGAAGTTTACATCGGCCCGCTTATCGTTTATTCCCCTCTTTTTCTGTCTCTCCTTCTCTCTCGATCTCTCTCTCTCTCTCTTTTTCTCCTCAGCTCCTCTCTTTTTAATCAGCCGAGAGCAGGCGCTACCCATAAACGACCGGATTCAACTTCTCGGCGCAGGAGGCGTAAGAGCTCGAAATATTATGAAGAAGCTGATTTGCAAACCACGAGAGTTGGCCGACTTCCACGTGGAAATCGCTTCGCGATGCTTCGTTTGTCGATGAAGTTTACGTCGCTCGGTATATCGTTTATTCTCCTCTCTTTCTCTCTCTCTCTCTCTCTCTCTCTCTCTCTCTCTCTCTCTCTCTCTCTCTCCCCGACTCCTCTTTTTTCAATCAGCATACGTTACCCATAAACGACCGGATTTAACTTCTCGGCTAACGAGGCTTAAAGACGAGAAATATTATGAAGAAGTTGACTTGCGAGCCGCAAATTCGCGACGATTCCTTTCTAAATGAAGTTTACATCAACTAACTTATCGTTCACTCCTTTCTCTTTATATACTCTTTTTCTTTTAATCAATCGAGGGCAAAACGCTATCCATAAACGACACACAATTTAACTTCTCGAGACACGAGGCGTGAGAACGCGAAATAATACGAAGAAGTCAACTCGCAAAGAGTGAGATTAAATCGCGCTTCCGCGTGGAAGTCATCGTCATCGATGCTGAAACAAGCCGCGAAAGGGCGGAATGGAAATCGATGCAAATCTTGGATCGTGCCAGAGCGCGTTTTCTGCCGGATATCGCGCGCGTTCCACGCGCGCTCCTATCTGGGACAAGTTCCGAATTAAACAATGCGGAATAAGTAACTATCCTGTAGGCCGTGATAAAATGTCCGGCGAACGGAACGAGATAATTACGAGTACATTTCTCGCAGGCCATGTAACGTGGGCGCGGAGGATTTATTTTCGCTTCACGGGCGCCGAACGGGTAGGGTTTGAAATAGAAAGTTAAATGGGGACTGTGTATCTCACGTTCCACGGGGTTTCCCTCGTAAACGACGATATCCACCGATTTTTCGACGTCTCTTTGGCCGAACCAAGTTTCGATGATAATTCCAACGAGTTCCTTTCTATGGGGAAACACGTTGGTCGAGAGTAGGGAGAATGTTATGTGAAAAGTTAGGAGAAATTAGAAGAACGATATTTACATTCGATATTATGATTTAAAATATATACGAATCGTCTGTATGAGCCGTTCAGTGCACACGTCGATTAACTCCATACAACAAAAAGTTGAGAAACGCGATGAAATACGTAATGTATACTCGTAATGTATATTGCGTTTTAAAATTCATGTTATAAAATAAATATAATATAAATATAATTATAATATAAATAAAAGATATATTCAAATATATAATGTGGAATGCATAAATACAGATATAGCTTTGATCTAACGGCATATAAAATTCATAAGAAAGAATAGCCAAAAAAAATCAAATTGGTTTCTGAAATAAATCACTTATTCTTCAATGGCCAAAAAAATGTTGCCGTTTAATGGTGTTAATCTTTATTATTCAGGAAAGTTATTATAAATATAAAAAGTTACGATTATACCGAGTGCTTTGACGCTTAAATTTAAGATTTTTCAAAAAGTGGAGTTGATCGATGTGTGCACCGAACGGCTCATATATTAAAACACTTGAACCGGGTGTCCATTTAATGATATTAAAGAACACCGAGTGGAATTTGTTTACGAACAGTACCATCGTTCGAGGCACTTTCCTCCAAAATCGTTTCCAAGTTTCACAAATAAAGCGAGTGGAGGCTAATCGAGCGGAAGTGCTCTTCGAGAGGTCAACCAGCAAGTCGATTGATTGACTTTAGCTCGCGCACGGTCCAAAGTTAATAAGAGCTACCGACGGGCGCCTTTTTTTCCAAATGACCGCGCTTAAAGTGCTTCGCGAATAAAAGCGGACAAAAGAGTTAAAAAAAAAAAAACGCCCCGAGGAGGATGCG
Organism: Ampulex compressa; assembly: GCA_038496175.1. Lineage (NCBI taxonomy): Eukaryota > Metazoa > Arthropoda > Insecta > Hymenoptera > Ampulicidae > Ampulex > Ampulex compressa. Next base: position 13,665 of record JBCFXI010001547.1, on the reverse strand, counting down.
CCTTTGCGCATCCCGCCGACAAAGTCGAGGCCTCCGGACCTCGTGTTTGAACGCATCGTTGACCCGTTGCAGGCCACCCTCGCGTACACCGCACAATAAACAAAGCTGCAAACGAGACACTCGACTCGGCCTTTTGCCCTTCCGCCAATGTATCCACTTCTCTCCCGGCATTTTCGTGCGCTGACGACCGGGACGGATTAATTTCCGCTCCTTTTCTCCACCTTCGACCCCCACTCCCCTCCCGCCCCTCCATCGTCCGCCCCTTTCAGCCTCCGCCACCTTCTTTCTCCCTCGAGCCGTGAACGGCTGTGCCTCAGCCGAAAACAAGAAATGTATGCTAAACTTATGCGGGCCCGACGATAAATTTGCATAGCAGATACTAGGTATTCCTAGCCGTGGAATAGAGCAAGCTGTGCAGCTACGATAACACGAGACCGTCGGCAAAGATACCTGGCGTACGTACGTAAGCGTACGTAAGCGTAGGTAAATGTACCCCCCCACCCCCTCGATCGACATCCAGCATAGACTTCTGTTTCGGCGTGTAGATTCCTCTCGGCTAGTTCAAACCTCCTGCTCGGATGATAGCCCCCCTCCCTCCCTCCTCCACCTCGCTGGCAAGCACCGATCGTTGCGCTCGGTGCCGAAAATACGCTGCGCTATCTCCTCGTCCTTTTCGAAAGGCCTTTCGAAGCAACGCGGCGGGATGCGTTGCCGATGGAAGGATTAAAGTGGAAGATAGAACGATGGTGAGTGATGGGGATATGAAGAGGTGGAGGTTTATTGTTCGTTTTCGCTGATGTACTTTTAGTTGTGTAAAGATATTGGGTGTGCAATTTTGCTTTCTCTGTTTTTTTTTTTTAAATTCGAGGCTTTATCGTATGGAACTGATTATAGGTTTATGATTCAAAGTATTGTGCATCGTTGGTCATGGCGGAAGCAAAGTTGTACAATTACTATATAGTTGATTATATTTAAATGGAGAATGTAGGTATTCTCGATGTGATTGTTCATAGGGCGATTCCCCGTAGATGATTATGTTTAGCTCTTTACGAACAATAGCGCCGTTGTGCGAATCAAAATGCATTGTGATCCTTAAAGTGGTGGAATTTAATTGCTAATTCCTGCTCGCCCCTCGGAGCCTCGATGCAATCGGAGAAACTTGTTTCGCTACGATCGGCCAATAATTGGAGAAGTTATTAACGATTTTCAATAGGGAATTACTTTCCACCGACAATGTATATATCCTACTATACACACAAAGCTGTCCCGCATTTTATCGGACGATCAAAAATTCACTCGTTGCATATACCTTTCTCGGAAGCGGTTGCACAGGAATCGAGCGCTTATATTATTTAATTAGAAGCTATCAAACGGTTGATCCTTTAAAAAAAAATCGACCAACCGCGATTCTAATATCGATCGAGCACTAAAATCTATTCCAATATCAATGAACCAACGAAATCCAAACTTCCCTTGTTCTATGCTCGCTTCACTTATTCCGCGCGTAACGCACGCTCGTATAAAACTCGAGGATTAATCCTCGGACGCGCGAAAGGAAGCGTGCAGCTGGTTCGAGATACGTATTTAATCGAAGCCGGGTAGGGATTCAGTGCGGGCAAATTGGCGCAGTTCCGTCATGGCCTCTGTCACGAGCAGAAGCTAATTACGGTTACAAACGTAAGTTAATGAGGCCATTAATGTTTTAATACGCCGGTGTCCTCGTCGGCGAGCCAAAGGGAAAAATGGAAGCCCCGAAGAAAGGTTAGTCGGTCACGCGAGAGTACGCGGATGGGCCGAACGAAATGCGCGCAGACCTCGCGAGCACTAATGAGAAGAAACGCTACGGAGAAGTTCGCGATACGGCTATAATCAAATTCCTCGCTCTAATGAGAGTGCGCGAGCGTGTACGTGCATTTTCCAAGGTCCGAGCCGGTTTCCATCGGGCCGCTCAACTCGCGCCGTTCCTCGGGGCAAAAGTTCGAAGGATTTATGGGGGCGAAAAAGCTGACGGACACTATGTTTCATCGAAACGTGAAATAAGAGTGGAAAGTTCGGGCGAGTTCAATTTCTCACTTTTGAAGCTCCTACGTGATATTTCCGGGGTGCGGGGGAGGGAGGCGTCGTGATTTTCCTTGTTTTAAGCGAAAGTTTGCCCTCGCAAATAAACGCGTTTATCACCAAAATCAGGGCGGATCGCTTTACGGAGGCGGATATAAATCCGTAGGTCCGCTACGGGAAGCGGATGACGAACGTACAAGAATGTGCAAGAACAACAATGAGCGCCTGACTTATTCAAGGATCTGTCCTATGCAAACGGAGATTAATTAGTGCAGGACTATGTCTTTGCCCTACTTTGGAAATGTACATATTCTGATACGCTCGAATATTATAGTGCCCGTGTAATAATTTGAGGGGAATATGGAATAACATGGTGATACCAAACGTGGATTTTTGGCTTCGTGCACCGCGTAGCTTTTTTTTTTTACGTAGGTTTTTATCGCGTTGGAGAAAAATCTGAGCGGAGGATTGATCGACGATCGTGCCCTTTTACTAGGATAGTTTAATTTATTTTATTTCTCGCAGATTAATTCGACGATACGCGTATTTCTGTTCGCTCGAAGAAAGAACGGGCGAGCGCTTTATGGCTACTACCTTGTTTCGCCGGTATCGGTACCGTGTAAATGTCCCGCGCGGTCAGTTACGAGAAAAGTTCGATATCGCACCAAAATATACGAGAATGGAAGGCGGAACAAGCGTGGCAAACGTAAACGTCGAGATTGGGTAAACGTGCGAATTCTCTACCCGCTTTGTGATCGCCACCGAGCTTCGAAGGATCCTTTATTTTTTTTTTTATACCATTTTCAACATCTAGTATTACAGTCGTTCGGCCAGAAGATAAATGTTCGATGATAAATCGCCTAGAAAAAGTTCTCGAATCAAACTTGTGAAGTTTTTAAGACTGGTCTTTACATCGTTCCCTTAACTCGCTAATAAAAGCTAACATTCCATTCTGAGTAGTAACGCAAAAAAGAAGTTAAATATTTCTCGTCGTCTAACTACTCCTTCTACATCGATACATTTTTCAGATATCACGGGTTACGTGGTTCCAAATATTCCCCTTGTCTTTGAGGAAGCAAACTGCGATGTTTGCCGTTAGCAAACTCTCAAGCTTAGTCGGAATATGGCAAAAATCGGGATGCAACAAAAATATTTGTCAAATAAAATTTCCAAACTTACTTAGAATACCATAAAAATACAGAGAACGTAAAGGAACCTTTATCATTTTTAACGTAATACCGTTTTTCATATAAAAAAAAAGCACCTTAGCTGCTTGTACACGCAAAGCGGATAAAGCAAGTATCGTCGAGGAATTCCATCCAGGCGACGGATGCAGGGATGCACGTATATCCCGTTGTAAACAGCATAAAGGATTGAGAAAATTCACGATTACCGACGCCATGGAAGTGCAATATTTGAGTGGCGTGTGCCAAAAGAGCTTTCGGGACGTCCCGTTTGCCGCATTGCCTCTAATACGATGGCCGGCACGTCACATCGAACACGACAAGGACTACAAAGGGCCATTCTACGAGGCGCCGACCCTTTGTCCACGTGATCCAGATTAAGAACGAATCTCCTAGGAGTTGCGTCCAGGCAAGTTTAACTATTCTATTTCAAACAGGATTTAGGACCGAGGAAATTCGTGGTCGTGAGCGGCGAGCAATGGCGAACGATTCTAGGCGCTACTGAAGAGGAATATGGGAGTGGTTGCGGACAATGGAGATCGAAAAGAATTTCGTTTACCTCGATCCCTCTATTTTATATAATTATATCGCGTTCCAAATGTCGTAAGACCACAGCCGCTTAATAATCAATCGTGTCTGGTCCCGATATATCTTCCAAGAGGGGCACTTTCAGTCTACAATCATGCGCGATGCGAAGCGACGACGAAGAGGATTTTTGAAGAGGACGAAGAGGAGCTTCGGTTTGTCTCCGTGCCTTTAGCGCAATTATAATGAATTACAATGAATTTACGATCTCTTTATCCACGTAATAGGGATCGAAAGCGCGTTCCCTGGCAATTGCATCGAGAGGAGAGAAGCGTTTGATCGTTCGATTTAAAATTGTATCGCGGAACGATGGAATCCGCGCTCCTGAATTCCCCGAAATGACGAACGTCCGTGGGCGCTGCTGAAGCGGAGTATGTGAGTAGCAGGTGGCGGAAGAGATCGGAGCAGATTCAGTTTGCCCTAGTGCCTCTGATATAATGCCTGCCAGAACGTAAACTGGAACGTTTCTACAATTTCTCGTCCGAGAAAGGAATTTTTCATTCGTACTCCGCCCCTCGCGTTCTTACCGGCTTATCCCTCTTACACGTGGGTAAGGATACGGATTTACAGGACGTGCCGGAGGAGTTAAATTTTCGCTATTCCTCCTCCATTCTCCCCATTTGCCGTTGAACGATTAAGAGCGCCGAACCGTTGCGTCGATTACGAAATCTGGTAAAAAGATTTCCTCTGCAAAGTACGGATGGTGCGTTTCGATCTTCAAGACTTAACCGTGTAAAGGCCCGTCTTTGCATCAACGATTACTCATTCCTCGAAAATAAAGGGTGGGTCATTTAAAAGTTTGCTTTTAAAAACGCTATAAAATGAGTCTACATCGATGTTTAAAACAAAATTTATCTTTATCGCGAAGGTTGGAGTCCCCGATTTGAAAATAAGAAGATCGACCAGCTGTTCAAATTTCAAGCAAATCGGTCACACCAGTGTTACAATATCCTATAATTTAAAAACAAACCAGTACCATGGCCCACCCTATACAAATATATCTCTACTCAGAATCACTAAATCCCTTCAGATCGAGTCGCAACAAGTATCAAAACCACCCACGCGATATACACCGTCATCTTCAAAAACCACGATAAACCAAGCGTGCGCCGCGAGCTTAAGGTCGTTGATGAGAAAAAAGATCGGAAAAAAAGAAAATACCTTCCGGGGAAGGGTCAATGGCCCTTGAGGCGCGTAACCCGCGGATCAGCGGGCATCAAAGGGAAGCTCGACACATAATTACGAGCTGGCTCATAACTCATTTCCAAAAGGTAACTCATTTTCCAAAAGCCGGTCCGCGGCCATTCGTCAAGCCGAACGCATCCAATTTCTCTATTCCGTCCTCCCGCGGCGGCGGTGCGCGGAACGACGAAGATTGGCAAGCCGCGATTCCGTAGCTCCGCTGGAAGCGATTTCCATCGGACGTTACAACGAATGGGCCAATCGAAGGGAATCGGCCGATCGATTCCGATTTTGCAATCAGAGAGCCGAATCGCCGGTACGGCCAGGAATGCTGCGCTTTATAGAAGCGGCCGGACCTGCCATCGTCGATGTCGAGCAGGGGGCGAGGGGCGGGAGGGGGCCTGGCGTTGCGAGATACATCCCATAACTTACACCCCCTCCTCCCCCCCTACCCTCCCGGCACACTCGATCGCCGCTTGTCCCCGATTCCACGACCACGGAACGCGTGCTCGTATGCTTCCTTCGGACTTGGCCGCGTGAAAAGCGGGCCGTGAAAGGGCGAAGTGGAGAGGGTGCGGGAAAGACGAATAATGAGCTGGAAACTGGACAGTAGGCGTAGAGGGAAGTATAGAAGTATAGAAGGAAGTATAAAATGATGGAAGGGTAGGTAGAAGGGATTATGGAAGGAAGTATAGAAGGGTAGGTATGTGGTGTCCCAAAACTCGCGCAAGATTTGAAGACTTCAAGGAAGGAGCGCGTATGTGCCGGCAAAGTCGTGGAGAGTATTTACTCGATATGCTATTATATACGTAACATTGTACTGTATATTTTATGAATCGATAAAAAGTGTACACTGTATAAAATTTGTAATTATAAACCTGTGTTTTTTACAAAAATTAATTCGTGCGTGGATTTTGGGACACGATCCAGGAGGAAGTATAGAAGTATAGAAGGGTAGGTATAGAAATTTTCTTTCGGTAGTACTCGCAACCGAAGAGGCTGTTGCTCGTTCGATAAATCGCGGATAAAAGCACGAGGAGGGGCTGCGTAGGAAAACACGAGGAATCAAAAATAACGGATACGTTTATTCCCCGATCATTGCGCTCGAACTGCCGCCTCGCGATTCTTTTGACGACGATTGTCCTTTCAGCGTAAACTCCTTTAGTGGAGGAGTAAAGTACAACGCCTCGTATCACATTCCACTCACGCGTGTACAGCCAGTCATATCTGTTACATTTCTTCTTTTCTTTAATTCATTCTCGGCACTGGTGGTTAATCATTTGACCAGCACATAGTGTTTGAAACAGATTCCAAGCCACCAGAACTACAGTATCGCATAGAATATTGTACAGAAGTGAAGATATAAAGGCATTTTCTTCGTTAATTAATTTTTAACACCGATCGCAAGGATCATTTACTCTAAGATATACATTTTAAAGTGAATTCCACACCACTGGATATACATCGAAGTACCATTAAAGCAGACCTGACAACCTCGAATATCCCCTCTAATTCACCATCCAACACAAATAATAATTCGAGAACCAGAAACTCGACGCATTCTCCCTAAAGAGTAATGAACGCAAATACCGATAACCCATGGTATTTTATTCTTACATCGCACCCTTTCCGCATATTTCATCGCGCAGCCCTCTATCTAAAACCCCTCCTACGGCCTTCGCATTGTCATCCTCCCCTTCCAACCTCCCCCCAATGACGGTACGCCGTCCAGCGACGATCATCCCCTTGGCGTCGCGCGAGAAATTCATGGAGTATCTCCGAGGGTCGTGTTCCCCGGTCGGCGGCAAAAGTTCGGTATTGGATGTTTTATAAGCGTCGGTTGCTAAGCTTTCAGAACAGTTCCAAGAATGTTCACGAGGAGCGGAGGGTCCGACACTGTGTCCACATTTCCCATGAACCGTACCTTAAGGGTCGGCAGTACGGCTCCTTTCGGAGTTTAGCGCGAGGAAAAAAAAAAAAGGGGCGATGGACGGACGAGGAGTGAAGAAACAGAGGGGTCGCAGGGTGGAGAGAGAGAGAGAGAGAGAGAGGGGGGAGGAGGCGAGGAACGAAGCAGGACGAAGCTGCTGGTGGGTAATTTTCCGGGCAATCGTTGGAGCACGTCAGTCGGGGCGCACTCGAGAGTGAAACAGTTCTTCAGTGTCACTCGACTGATCCCTCCGGAGTTCAAACAGGAACCCGAGATGGATCGAAGAGAAACGCGATATCTCTCTCGCCTACGAAGTAGAGATTATTCACGGTTATCCTCGGTAACGGTATAGCCGAGATACGAGGGAAAATGGGCTCTCTCGATCGGTAGGGGATATCGGCAGATCTTTGGCGACCTTCCGCTGTACGTACGTCGGCCGATCCTCCCGACGGAATGGCTCACGCGTGGGATTCCCTCGATTCGTGATTACCCTCGGAATATCCCAGAGGCTCGTGAGTTCGGGACAATTTGGATCGAGGCGTGGGGAATACGCTTGGCTCAAAAATGCGTCCTTAATATTTCTCGCGAGGTCCCTTGGATACTATACTGTTTAAGTCCTGATTGCCGAGTAACGTCGATTCTATGCGTATCACTGTACAACGATAAAGACTCGAGTACTTTGATATTTACACGAGTGTCGCGGCATTATAATTATTACATAAGTATTATCTAACCGCATTTTATGCGAAAGCCCCAACTAGTTCTTATCGACGAGTTCATATTCCTCGGCACTGGTTAGCATCGTATAATGCAATTCGAACCTCCTCAAATTTCACGATCGTGTTTCTCAAGGTGTTCCAAATACTTCACCAAGTTCTAACAGTAGATACTTATATATTATACGATACGAATAGTTGTATACATCACGATATTACCTCATGGGCCAGGACGTACATTAATCAGAAACCTCGTGCGAAGCACCGTACGAAATTGACTCGATAGCTCGCAAACGGCGATTTAGTCGACGACAATTTAGTGAAACGAGAACCTGAATCCGGACAAGCGTTTCAAACCGCCATCCAGGAACTGAAATGCGCATACACCCGTCCGATCAATCCCTGCGATAATCGGTGTCCGGCAAGGGAATAATTCGGCCTTTGAAGGGCGCGCGGTGACAAAGCGGAATAATGAATACGAGTCGGAGTCAGGCTCGCATCTCATACCTCCTGAACCCGGCGCTCGATCTGAATTCGTCCAAATCGAGGAACGAGCCTGATCGAACGAAGGCCAGGGGATTCGATTTCATCGGCCAGATTATACCAGGATTCGGGAGGATGCTGCCACTGCCAGAAGCTCAAGTCGGGGATTCGCCTCTCGACAGCCAGCGGACGCGTTTGATTACCGCGCATTTAACCTCTTAGCTACCGTACCTACGTTACAGTAGCTTTCCAGGCATGCGATGGCTGCGATAGGTCCGCCATTATGGTGGCTTTCGCGTATAGCAGCGCTGCGATTGGCGCGCCACTATAGTGACTTTCGCGCATCGCATCACTGTTATAAGTGCGCCACTATATAGTGATTTTCGCACAAGTCGTGGTTTAAATGGTACAGTGTAGTGAAGTACCGTGAAGTAAGACTCTGCGCTGTTTTACCTTATCTTGTTTTAGAATATATGAATATATTATTGATTGCTCGTTGCGCATATAAGTAGTTTTGATTTAAGCGTTTATCGATGTGCGCACAAGTCTAATACGATGAGTCGAAGATTTAATGGAGTTATTGAAAATATTAGACTCCTCCATTAGTCTAATTCACTCATTCTCGCGCGTCGTGAATGTAGAAACTGCTTTTTACTATACTCCAAATACGGTTGGTAACGCGGATCGATGGATTCGACAGTATAGCGGAGTTTCATTTGCAATAAAAAGCGAGTATACTTTTTTTAGACCCTGTATATCGTACAAACTGGTATTATTCATTATTTAAGCCTGCACGTTCGTATTATCCTACTCTATTCTTCTTCAAACTAATTACACATAAATGCATAAAAAGAATTATAATTTATGCATCTACAACCCTATTCTAATCTAATTCCACAGTGAACACTACCATATACAAATAGTAAAACGCGGAAAGTCCATCGTAATTAAAACCTTAACAGCAACTCCCGAATGCTCCCATTGCATTAGAAACTTTATTTGAGCTGAAGTAATGAATCGTAATTGCGGCAAGAATAAGTTTTATTTCAAACGACGCCATCAGGGCGATGGCTCCTACTAGACCAAACGAGCACCGAGGAAAAACGAAGAACGCGCGCGGTGCTCGACGCAACCATCGTTGCTTCTCGCAATGGTTTCGAACGCGTTTACGTGGCTCAGAGACGCGCACTCCCGACAACCAGCGGCAATTTAGCTCTCCAAGCCTGGATTAGAGTCAGGGTACAGGTGGTCGCGCATCCCGACTGTTAATTTTTCCAGCCTCCTTCTCTCCCGGATTGAGTGCGTCCGATTGAAATTCGCCAATGGGCCGCCGCGAATCGTGCGCTTGTACAAAGCGGCCGATCCGGAAAACGACGGGGAAAAATAATCGGCGCTGTGGAAAATGCCGGGGACAAAATGCGTTTAACCGCCGGGGGTTTGTTCTCCTCGAAATGCGGGCCGTTCGTGAAATGTCGGCGCGTTTTAAAAGAACGATGAGTAATAACGCTTGATGCGACATTTGCGGATATGTAAAACTGTGCTTATTGTGGGAAGTCGTGTCGTGGGATATTGAAAGGTTGCACAAGTAACGAATAACGTATAATATATTCAATGTTAATTGAAGTACTAATAAGTGGATAGATTTTTTTCCACATCTTTTTTTGTAATACCATTTAACTGAGCACCGTAATTTTTATAATTTTTCATCATTATCTTAATTTAGATTTAGAATTGAGTAATCATTTTTGATCATTTGTGGCTCGCAGCAAAGATAATCGCAGCAAGTGGACGAATATGATTATTCCACGCAGAATAATCGATTTAGTCGACGTGTACATATGCTCGCTATAACCACGAGAATTATTTTACTTGTTATTAAACAATTTCGAAAAAGGTTAGGAGCATATATTAGGAGCATACATATACAGCCGTACATAATTGCAAAGCAACCACGTTTTATAATACCGCGCCATTGCGCTCGCTTTCAATATCCTGTTTCTACATTATATTCATCAGTGAGTGTAATTATTATGAAATACATGCAAAAAAAATCTAAGCGGTATAATACGAGTTAACATAATCATCCGCATTTCCTGCAGTCTATAAGATTATTATTTCTTTTACTTCAACTACTCTGTGCAAGAATGAGAAATTGTGCGATAAACGATTAAATTATCTATGAGATTTACTCGAGTGTTCATGAAAAATACGTAATACCAGTCAAATATTTGCTCGGGTGTTCGAATATCCACACGAGGGAGCCAATGGACTATATATCGTACCGAGGTTAAGAGTCCGCGGTAAATTGCTCAACAAGTTACACTACAAATGAGAAGGTATTTAACCAGCCGCGTTTAATTCGACTGATACTTAATACAAAATCACGCTCCACCGCGTCTCGTTAATAAACAAATTCCTTTCTCATAATTTAATAACACGACGTTGCTCATGACGCCATTAATTAATTTCCGCATAATATTCAAGGCACAAGCCCATGTTTCTCCTTTAACTCGTTCAAATACCGCCATGTTCTCTTTGACAGCTACTCTGCGTTTTATTATATAGTTTCTGCGTAACATTCGTTTCGCAAATTAAGAAAAATTAAAGGAATCCCGCTGCGTCGAATACTAATCACGACAAGAATATCCATTAGAATACTCCAAAGTCACAGCGCCATCTGATCGCCCATGAATTCCAATAGACTATTTCCATTACAGAGAGAAATTAATATGGTGCACGCTAATCCCCACTGATCTAGAATAACAGTGACGCCGTGGAAGGAGAATCGTCAACGAGCAGCAAAAATCTTCCCCGTCCAAACGGTCGGAGAGCGAGGAGGCGGTTCGCCCCTATCGATCGTCCCGATCGTCGAGCCCTTTTTGCTCGTCGCGAGCAGAGCGCCGCTCCACGCGAGACTTCGCACGCGTTAATTGCTTCTCGATATCGCGTGCTCTCGACGTGCCACCGATAGAAATACGCGAGGAAACACTCCGACCGACGACTTTCTTTCCTCCGCGTCTCGCTCCCGATCAGCCGCACCAAAGTCCCTTGCGCCATCGTTTCGCCCTTCGAACCCGCCGTGTCGAGTGAAAATCCACCAAGAGGTGAAAAAAAAAAGGCAGATACATCGACGAGGAGGAGGAGGAGGAGGAGGCAGGAGGAAGTGCGTGCGGGGTGAGAGGAGATCGCGCGGTTTGTGGAAAAGGGTAGAAACGAGGGAGGGAGAAGGAGGAGGATACTTTTTGCTGCCCTCCCTCTCGAGCGTTTCCTATTTGCACCCGTAAAATATGGATCGCCCGGGAGGAGAGGGGTTCTAGCCTCTGGGGCAAAATCCATTTCAGCTTTTTGCACTCGAGGATCGGCCTCGATATGCGTATCTCCGCGAAAGACGAGTGCCTGCCCCTTTTTTCCTCTGTCTTCGGTCGCACACGCGCGATCCTTCGCCTCGTTGCTCTTTCCACCTTTTGGGTGGAATTTGGTCGAGAGAGAGGGAGAGAGAGAGAAGACTGAGAGAGGCACAGTGGACGTGGAAGCTCGGCTTTTCGTCGAAAGGACCTCGATTCTGATCCAACAAATCACCTCTGGACTCCTCTGTGTGACGCGTATACCGTCGTCCCGATGGGGAAGAGCCTAGACTGAATCACCTTTGACAAAAGGACCAGGATGGATCGGAGGAGGGAGGTACGGAATTCCACGAGGAAAACCGGATTCTGCAGTGCCTCATCGCCTATAGGCCCTTCTGTGTTATGTATACTGTAGTCTCAAGAGCGAGGAACCCACTGCAAATAGTCGATGGCATGCCCAATCAGATTCGACAGGAAAATTACACCGGGTCCGCCGATAGTCCCGACTCGGACCTGAAAGATCCGAATTTCAATGCGTCGCTGCTGAATCTTGTACGCGTGTTTTCGCAGCAATATCAAGGAGCTTTGGCGAGTTGACACTGACATAATGCAAAGAGGGCCGGACCCTGGAGGCTCGAGTGACGAGAGCGAGGAGGCTCACCAGAATAAACAGCTTACCCGCGTCATTGAAAATTTTAGGCACTCCACCTTAACCAAACGACGCTCTCAAAGCACGAACACAAACGCCGCAGAATACAATTCCTAATACGAGCAAGACACCTTACAGCCCCTTCTAAACTACATATCATTGCTCTCCGATATTTCAGTAAAATCCTGGAATCTGCGCAAAAGCTCATAAAAACTTAGAAAATACAATTACACAAATACACGCAGAATACAATTCATAATACAAGCAACACACCTTACAGCCTTTTCTAACCACCCACAATATAATCACTCTCCAATATTTCAGTAATATCCTCGAATCGCGCAAAACTTTATAGAGCACGGGGAATAATAGAGAAATTCGTGAGACATTACACAATGGACAGTCCATCCTGGATCGAAAGCAAAGTTCATCTTTACGAAGCACCAGACTTCCTTGTCGAAAATCGAATAAACAGACCGGCTGTACGGCTCTTTGTCCCGGCGCGAGTGGTATCGAGGAGCCTCCCAGGCAGGTTCGACGAATCCGTATGTTTTATTATGCCGATTCGGGAAAATCGTTGGCATTACAGTCGTATCGATTCACTGGGAATCACGAGGAGGTAGGAAGAGACAGCAGACGAACGAGAGAACAAGGGAGGGCGGAGTCGTGTGCCGGGTACGAGGCGGGTAGTTGCAGGAATATAAATAATCGACCAATTCGTTCGGCGAATACGTATTCTCCTCGTTCTCTTCTTCGTTCTATCGATAGGCAGCGGGCCGGTAGACGCGCCGCCGGGGGGAAAAGGCAAAAAGGCGGCGACTCTCGTTCAGCCGGTATTTACATGCAAATCCACTTTTCGCGCACGTGAGAAATAACGATAGCATGGACTATAATCGTGACACGCCGTGCCGATCCTGCCGTCGTCGCGGCGAAAGCCAACTAACAAAGTCACCGCGTGCGATTTGCTCGGATGAAGAGAGAGAGGAAGAGAGACGATAGGAATCGAAAAACATATATAGATACATATGTATGTATATGTATACACAAATTATATATAATATATAGATACATATATATGTATATGTATATGTATATGTATACACGCTTCAAATAACTGTTACGCAATTCTTAACATGCCGCAAGGTTTTATAATTCAGATTAATCGATACGTATATAAAAGCTCGTCAGATATCGGAAGCCTTGCCGTATCTGGCGTCCATTGTCAGGGCTCTGCCGATAAGGCCACCGGATGGAATTACAAACGTCGCTAAGCATATCGATTCATGAATATCATCTTCGTCAAATTTCTTTGTATACTCCGCAGCTGTGTTGTTTGTCTTGCGATAAAGGCTTAGGAATGAAGTTTCTTCCCTAAAATCTCAATCTTGCTTCAGCCATTATTTCGCTCGATCGCGCGTCAAGAGCATAATTAAAATATTTATCAATTATAAAGAAGTGCGTGCATTTTTTTTGGACACCCCGTGTGTTTATGAGTCTGGATGGATAGACAGATGGATAGCTAGATATATATATA
>JBCFXI010001546.1:0-48806 GCA_038496175.1 Ampulex compressa | reverse complement strand
AGGGTATCGCGTCAAACACTTTGAAGTGAATCGCGTTGAACACGTTCAGTCTATTGCAACTACTGCTAACCGGAGACAATTGGGATTTAAGATTGATCTCATCGTCGTACTTCTTAACTAATTTCTTTACGTCGTACTTCTTAATTCCCGTACCCGACTTCTCTAACTGTCTTTACGCGACGCTTTTGATCTCTTGTTTTACCCGACAGCCTCCACAAGACTCTCTTCTCCAACTGTTTTTAAAGTGCTCTAATCACGCATTTTTCTGCGCACAGATACACACATAGTTCTATGCATTCGAGGGCATAGGGTACTCGAAATTCTTATGCCCTTTGTATATATTATGGCGTGACGGTCGGCGCAACCCTCCGCCTCTAAAGCTGCATTGTTCCGACGAATTATCTTTACTTCGAAAATTCTCGCGCACCACATGTACCTCATTCTGAAGTGTGCTTAAGCGTCTTCAAAACACAAAATGTTACTTCTACTTAAACGATTCTACGAGGATTGTGTTGTAGTATGCAATCGCGCCCCATCATTGTGTAGGCGCATTAGTTGCCCGCACCAGCGTATCAGTCTGCATAAGGCTGGGTTTCCTTGCAGAGATCCTGACGCACCCTCTGTGGACCCTGCAGGCGAAAGTACTTCGAGAAATTTAAGCCTGAATCTAAGTTTATAACTTTACAATTACCAAATAAAGAACCAACAGATTGTTTCGGTTCTAAAATAATTGATAATAGAATTGTTCCCTGTATTTTCCCTGTATTGAAGCACAGGAAATGGAAAAAAAATTGCCTATAACTATTCATTTCAACTGCAACAGGGATTGGAAAATGCGGCTGGCATTTTGATTATTGTTAATCGTGATAAGTATCTTATTTTTTTTTTATTTAGTGCTTAAGGTCTAGAAGCCGATTATTTAGAATTGGTGTATTGGGTACACTTATTGATTGTGAATAATAATAATGCAATGTTTAAAAAACTATGGGTCCGTTTTATAAAATTTACAGTTTCTGTATTACAAGTACTTGATTTAATATTTATATGTGATATTTGAAAAAAAAACTTGTAATACAGGATCCGTGAATTTTATGAAACGGACACCTGATACCCTTCCATCACTTTGTTACGTGATTCTGTAGAGAAGAAACGGCACAAGGACCTCCACAGGAATTATCTTTTCAAACATTATGAGTTTACAAATTTGCCATTCTAGTGGAGGGAAAAGGCAATCCAGTATACGGAGCGTGTATAATCCTATCTATCATATATTATTAGATCCTGGTTCTTCTACAACAGATTTCTTGTAAATTTAGCTACCAAAAAATAAAATATTGTTCTACTGCTGACATTTGGCTCTTTTGACTAATGAGATTGCCAATCACTGAATTTGAGCGATGAGATATAGGAGTTCATGACCGTAGTAATGACTGTCAGTAAATATTTCTTTTTTAACCAACATTCTGAGCAATGATATAAATTTGATATGCTCACTGCATGGTCCGTGGTATATTTAGAAATATAACTTATAACATTTTGTAGGTGCAAGGGTGTAAATATATTTGCACGGGCTGTCAGGTGGTTGGACCGGGAATCAAATCCGGGACTTTTCACGTTCCGGTTAGTAGAGCAGTCTCTTGAAAAGCGAAATGTTCCGGGCACCATTTGCGATCCAACCACCCGTCAACCCGAACAATTTTTTACACGCTTGCACCTAAATAATTTTAAGAATTATATCTCCAACTAAGTATATATATTACGGACTGTTGGAGATCGAGATTTCCCATCGACTAATTACGATACGAGTGCGTTCAATGGCGGCGGCGTAAGATTTCCCCACGCAAATCTAGCAACTTTCTTATTCCGCACAACCTATTGTCTCTTCTATACTAACAACTTTGTTCCTAATCATTTACCGACTGCGTTCGCGTTCCTTCGAGGAATTAATGTTTCGCTTCGCGATCATGCATTTGTGTGTTCGATCCCAATAAATTGTGTTCTCATTTTAGATCTGTGACTGTTCATTCACTTACGCGTGTACCTGAACTCCCCTTACCTCCAACACGGACCTCGTAATAAATGTATAAAATTTCCATCATTGCCTAACAGGTCGCATAAAAAAAAAAGGATCGTCCGATAAAGAAAGAGTGTATTGAGCTATCGGGAAAATAGATTCTTATTAAATTTGGAGTTACTTAGAAAGATGTGAAGAGCAATATGTCGCTTGTTATTGTACTCAACTAAAATAACTGTTACTGTACTAAACTAATTTTATAAGTTACAGTGCTTGTCATATTTTTAAAACGAAGAGATATCAATAGGTAGAAGGAGTACAGTGTGTTACATGTTTTCCTTTAAGAAATAGATGCATTCAGATTGCAGAAAATCGTAAACTATTCTTTTAGGGTAATTCATTATTTATTCACCGATTACAGTATCTTTAAGTATCTGTAGCAGTGAGTTTTATTGGTACCTTTGTTAGTTTTATTGACTTCCGGGGCTTTATCCAAAGAACCTGAGATACTTCAGACAGGAGGAAATAGACCGATGCAACAATAGCGTTCCCGGGGACTGAAAATAACGGATCAATTCAGCGATTTCGCATTTAAATTGGTTCAAGAAAAAACGAAGAATGTTTGTAATTTTTTTTAAACATGCATTATACAAGTCTGTGAAATATTAGGTTATCCGAATTTACTATTTGGCTAAAACTTAATGAGAAATGATTGTGCCAGTTTTTATAGAAGACATTTTTTTTTTCTAGAAAAAAGGCGACTTTATATTGTCAGTAGAAGTTTTCTAGATATTAATTTCACAGTTATTACTTATTTTTCTTGTAATTATGTCTGTAAACCTATAAGCGCTTCGTTCGTAAATTAAATGAAACCAGCACGTTTATTGGAGAAATAAAATACGGGCAGTGTTGCACTTATACTTTTGGCAGTCCTGAGTGCGACAATTCAATATGTTATCAAATAATTACAAGTGAAATGCATAATGATTGTGATATTCATATTTAGGGGAGTTGATAAAATGGGCCATATTAGATGATTTTATGTTGCTTTTTTTTTTTAAGAGACGATCAAATAAAAAATGTCTTCTATAAAAATATGCACTTGTTATCAAGTTTCAGCCAAATTGCAAAATCAGACAATGCAATGGATTACGTACTTTGGTTTAAGTTGCATAGAAAAATCACTAAATTACAGCTGTTTGTATCTCAATAGCTCATCTCCAATTCATGCCTCCTGTTACATAAATCTATCTCCATTTATGTGATGTTTTTCAGTTTCACTGTATAATTAAGAAAGTGTTATTACCAAAAACAATTTACGGTATTAACCCTATTTGCAATATAAAGAAAAAAATGTTTGCTTGTTATATTATTAGTTTCTTGCCTCTTCTGTGTATTTTTCCTCATTAAATTCAGTATATATTTGCTTGTAATTAAACGCGACAACTTCATGAAATAAAGAGATTATCCAGAAAAGTAAAAAGCTAATGTACGCTATATTAGGATGCGCTAAATTACAATTTCACTTACATCACAGCAATCGAAAGTTTATTGACGATTCTGCCGAGATCAGATTCACATTTCATAAATATTAATTTTTTACTGAGCCATAACGATTTATTAAAAAAGCTATGATGGAAGACAATAAGACTTGATTACTGTTTACAAGAAACTGGTGGAATGTATATTCTATGATATTTGTACTTTAATAGAGATTTATTTTTATGAACGATATTCAATATTGTCCACATAATTGTAATATTCCTTGTTAACATTGGCTTATATAAAAAGTAGAAGCTGTATTCTTGAAAATTTCTAAAGTAAATTAGAATTTGTAAGTAATTTTCTAAGCAAAGTAAAAAGTCTATTTAGTTTTGATGTGTTTTATTTTATTGAATATTTGTATGCCCCCTTATCGCATTGAATTTTTTCTAGAATGCATTGAATTTTTGAACGCATTGAATTTTCCCTAGATGATAGATGAGCATTGAATCTACGTTTTGATTATGGTTTGTTGATCTTTCCACGTCGATTATTAAAGTCAATCATCATATCCATGTTTTAACGTTTTGCAGTCTTATGCCAAGTATGAGTTTACATTACATCCCTTATTTTGTAACGATGGTGCATGTAAACTAAAAAAAACTTTTAGCTGCTTTTCTTATTCCTTTTATCGGGAATGCATCTTTAAGTAACGTATTTGATTTGAGCATAAACTATAATATAAGTTAGCTGGTATTAAGTTTAGAATATATTTAGTATGTGCACAGTTATACGATCATTTTTTTTTAATAAAGGAACATGGCAGTAATTCTTGGTCTAACAAAGCAATATTCCACACTTATTTTAATTCTCCGTCTGGTGTTAAGAGGTTAGAATTTTAGTCGACTACATCAGCTATTTGCGTAGAATAATAATTTTTGACAATTGGTGTCTAGTTCAATTATTACGTAATTTCTAAATTATAAAATTATATTAAATTAATATTAGAAATTTATAAACTTTAAGGTGTTGAATCAAACCGTATTAAGGAAATTGCCGTGAAAAGACTGGCTTCTTTAACAAATTTGTTAGCGTTATTTTTACCTGTCGCGTTCAATTATTATTTACAAAATAAAGGTTGTTTTTGAGAATATTGCATTTATTTAAAAGATGTGTAAATTAATTCAATTTTTTTTTATTGCAAATCGATTCTAACTCTGTTTTAAATTTAAACGTTTCTCCATTATTTTGGATTTTCCGAAAAGTGTGAAATAGTGAGAGGTGAAGGATAGGATTCTAATTCGGGTTTTTTATACGAAATTTCGAGCTTTTATCCAATAAACTACTATAATACCCTAGAATATGTTAAATCTATAACAAGGGACGAAAATCAATAGATCGCGGATAACCTTTTCTCTCTTATAAATTCAGATTGGTGCAGATTTCAAATTGCGGCAAAAAGTAATCTCACATATGATGCTACGCCTGAAAATTCATTTGGTGTGTCCTTTTGAAATACAATAAAAAAGTTTAGAATGTCTAACCTCTTCCCTCTTTCATTTTAGGAAAATAAAGAATGGTTATAATAGGAATTTCTGACATCCGACAAAAAATTGAATATTCTGTTTTAATTTTTTTCTATTACTATACATTTACAGCCTATTTACATAAAAATGTAAAATATATTAAGTTGAAAGAATGAAGTAAGCGCTCAATAATAATGGTTCTTATAGCACGTACTATATTGAATATAGAATTAAACTGGTCATCGTGTTATTCTTTGGATAGGTTTAAATAATAAAAATGTTTCTACTTTACTATTATGTTATATAGTTTAGATAAAACTATCGTTGGTAATGGAACACTATACGGGGTATCCTAAAATAAACAAGAAATATTTTGAACAGTTCTTTAGTACGTGAAGCAATAAAAGAGTTTATCTGAGTTTTGAAATGTAGAGGGTAAGGAAGAAGCCAACTCTTCGTTCGATGATACTGTACACACGGACCCATTAATTTGTTCCTCGACCCCTGAAGGGGGAGTATGGAGACACTGGAATACGACTGTGAAGGTGCCAAGCGGCAGGGAGTGGCTGGACCTGGTTTATCGCCTCTACGGTCGACTTGCGAGCGATTTACGAACCGCGTAAAAACCTATAATCATGGTCGGTGTAATACATATGCATATATATTGTTGCATTCTTTATAGAAACTGGCGAATATAATATTACGGAACCTAATATCAGTCATTGCCTGTATAAGGAGATGGAAAAGGAGGGTGTTATCTTTAAAAATTGAAAAAATGTCCTTGAAGAAGAAATATTTGCATCTTAGTTGTTTTGCATGACTTCGTTTTGTTACTTCGTAACATCAATTGCTTTGCTAATTATTCGAACACAAAATAGCTTTTGTCCAAAGTTTCTACAAAAGTTTATGCTTGAAGGTCATTTTTCCAACTTTTAAAGCTAACACCCTTTATTTTCATCTTCTTATATTGGCAATAACTTATATTAGGTTTCGTAATATTATACTATATTCGCCTGTTCCTATGAATAATGCAACTAAACATATCAATGAATATTACACCAACCTTAATTATATGTTTCTGCCTAGTTTGTAAATCGCGCGCATGTCGAGCATAGATTCGATAAATTAAGTCTAGCCACGATCCACTGTCGTATTCCAGCTTCTCCATGCTGCTCTTCAGAGGTCGCAGAACAAATAAATGATTCAATGTGTACCTTCCGGGGCACCATGGAAGAAGAAGGCTGGCGCTAGGCAGTTTGTATTTTCTAACTGGCATATGTAACCGGACGATTACAGAGTTATTTTACATTGAAACAATTGCTCAAGCAATTAATATCACGGAATCGTTATAGGTAATCATTCTGCTGTAAAAGTTTCTTCTTGAAGGACATTTGACCAATTTTAAAAGATATTTCGTTCTTTTCCCACATTCTTGGAATAGCAATAGATTATATTAGGCTCTATAATGTTGTATTTGCACGTTTCTATGAATGATACAACTAAATATGTCAATGTATATTGTAACGATCATAATTATACATTTTGCGCAGTTTGTAAATAGCGCGCGTGTTGATCATATAGTCCATAAATCTGGATCAATTAGCCTCAGTCTCTGGACACCGCCACGGTCGTATTCCAATTTCTCCTTACTCCCCTTCAGGGGACATGGAACAAATTTTTTATTCAGTGTGTACGTCCGACGTGTGACGAAGGCACTATCTCCTTCGTGACGTAGGCATGCCGTAGTCCCCCGATTGCGAATCTTTTGGGTGTTGTATCGAGGGAGCTCGGATTGTTCGTGACGCTCCCGCAAGTGTTCTGTGCTCCCTTACCCCTTACCGGAAAAAGCTAACGCCCTTGATGGGCCTTACGCTGGCTCTATCGTTGTTGCACGGAGATATCGATAGGCATATGGCCCTGGAGTTCCATGCAAGCAGCCGGTTACATGATTTTGGAAGGTTTCTGTACAGTCCCTTTATAGTAACTGTTTGGCTGCATCTTCAGACAAAATGCAGTCCTGCCGGTTACCAGATCACCCTTCCTTGACCGTTTTAGAAAGTCGAATGTGACACAAAACAATAGAAAGACACGTGTGCTATCGGCAGACGAGAGTGACGTCTAACTTGGAAGAACACCGGATGTTTTATTGCTTAAAGTAGCTCTGGAGTTATGCAGAGGCGTGAAGAATAGGATATGTCATCTTGGTACTGCTCGACTCTTGGAAATAGACCATAATAAACCTTTAGGTTCCTCGCTTGACTGCTTATTGTTGTGCCGCTAACTATTGAAGAATAGCCCATACTCCACGCGTATGAAAATGTGTAGCCATATCTTATGTGTTCTTCTAGTAATCCATTATCGCAAATCGATTAGAACATTAATAAAATAACTTACATAATAAGCATTAAATAAGTAAACGTGATCCTAATTGTAACACGTTTAATCTCATTTCAATGGAAAAAATTTCACTGATATATCAAAACACATTTTAGATAAAAAAATAAAATTAAGATGGTAATAACAATATTTTTTAGGCTCATTTTTAAACGTCACACTTACTTCGCCTCGCGTTTGGCCAGTTCTTTGGTACGTGGCTTCCTTTGTTCACTATACTCTTTGTTAAGTACGATACAAAGGCAAGCTTCGAAATTGGTGTGTCTTGCCTCGTGAATGTTAAATAGTATCCACTCTGAGAGACAATCATGGAATGATTATTGTAGTGAGGCATTATTCGTGTGTTTGACTATGTATCACATGAGAAAATATAGTAAAATCAAATAAGTTTAGTAGGCAGTGATGGCAATTAATTAAAAAAATGTCGAACCTTCATTCAGAATAAAAAGTTATCTACGTTCTCAAATGCAATAATAATGCACGTGGATGAGATTGAGTACTTACATGAAACGATTAGTCATGGTATTCCGGAGATTCTCACTGGCGCAAGGGTATCGATTATGATGATGTATGGTCACGTCCGTCGAACGATATGCAATTGTGTGGTGATGCAATCCTGCATCGACTTCCCCGTCATTTTCTCGATGGCATGTGAGAGGCATGTATCGACTGGCTGGCTCGATATAAATCTCAGTGGATGACGTCACGATAGTTCCATCAAAGAGGCCATCCTCTGTTACAATTCCATGTACCGTAGAATTTTCGTCGTCTGCAAATAATACATTCGGCTGGTTTATACACAAATCTAGAGTACGACAGATTATACCGAATCGGTGAAATTGTTTAATTCTCGGAATGGACAAAATAATGCTTATTTTATGAAATAAGTTTTATTTGAAGTTTTATTTGTTTAATGTATAATAGCTAACAGCACTGTTGGTTCACTTCTGCAATAACTAGTTTTTTGTGATAAGATATACAATAATTTAAACGTATGGTAATTTCTACTGTAATGATCTTATATTTCGAATAAAATTTTCGGTGGTCCCCATGCAGAAGAACATACAAATTTTCGGAAGCACGTTTTACATAGGGTTGAGGGCCGTATATTAGATTTTTTGTAGTATCAATTGTACCGAAAATATCAAGGGGCCAAAATTAAACGGTGAGGTTTAGTTCTTAAGATAAAGTTGTAACCGTGCACACTAAATCATTAATTTGTTCCATGTCCCCGTAGAGTAGCAAGGAGAAGCTGGAATACAATCGTGGAGGTGCCACGCGGCAGGGACTGGCTGGACCTGATTCATCGACTCTACGATCGACATGCGCGTGATTTACAAACTACACACAAACTTATAGACATGGTCAGTGTAATAAATATCGATATATTTAGTTGATTGTTCATAAAAATAGGCGAATGTAATATTAAGGAACCCAATATAAGTTATTGCTAGTATAAGGAGATGAAAGAGGTGGGTGTTAGCGTTAAAAATTGAACAAATATCCTTTTTCACACAAATCAGTATTGCCATTTGGAATAGAGTTAATCATTTACACGAAAAATTTCATAATAACATAAATCACCATCAGCCACGATTAGACATTGACATAATTAAGAACAGTAACCAGTACTCAATTAACAAAAGTGCACCAATATTTGTAATACCATATATAACTGGGCTCGCTGAGAAAGTGCAATGGTGCTTTAGGCAGTATGGTTTTAGGTTGGCATACAAAACGTATAGTAATTTTAATTCTATCTCTATTCTATTCTCTATTCTATTCTATAGGGAAAGATAGATTAAAGTTGGCCAAATACTGTAATGTGGTATATAAATTGTATGCAATAACTGTGAGAGTATGTATATAAGGCGGGCAGGAGAATGTTAGAGTCAAGAGTGAAGGAACACAGAGGAACTCTAATAAACATAATAATTGTAGCGCCGATCGTTGCGAGGTGGCTTGGGCCGCAAGCACTTGTTTCGTATCTAATTAGCGCCCGCCACAATAATAAGTCGGGTGCAGCAACGAGATTCCAGCACGACCGACCTGCAATTATATAAGGCATTTTGCATCGCTCCTAATCGTCACCTTTCCCACCCGCTAGCCGCTATACCTCCAGCGGGCCTGCTAGCAGTTAACTGAGGACGGTAGCGGAGGATGGCCACTACCCGGACCAATTCGCCCCCTCCTGAAAGGTGCATGTCATCCTCAGCCTCTCGACGGACCAGTTGATTAACGATGGTTCCTTTAGGAAGCAGGACCTCTTGACTGCATCCTCGGTGGTGCATACTCTCAGGCGTGAATAAGACCGACCCCCCTATCAAGCTGCTTAGCGCTTATCCTCTTAGTCTAGTTCCGCTTACCGCCTAGTTTCACCGCCACCTAGTTGAATTATGTTTACCGCGTACCAGACATACCGACTGAGGTGGTCACCTTCTTCCCGCCCCCGACGATATCATCGCAAACGGAGATATCGTTACAATTTACTAGCGGTCATTGCTTCATATTGTATTAACAATTATCATATGTTCAGTTTCGATACCTCAACAATTTTGGACACAGAATTAAACTATTAAAAGAGAATTTTCGGTAAAATGTTCCACATTAAATTGACTAATATTAACTAATATTGCTGTTAATTTATAAAGACTTTGCTTGGGAATGACCGGTTCAACAAATTGATATATTTTTTGAAAAAACACGTTATAGATTAATGAGTTTCTCTATGTTCCCCTCCCATGTATGATTCTTCCACGATATCGTTCCCTCTTGAGGTAATAAGAGCAATTACAAATGTTGACGTCGTGCACACTGGATCTGGCTGCTCGTTGAACCAATAGTCCGTCGTGTGCTTTGACACTTGAGAGAAAAACAGGTGTGTCTATTTCTCTCTCTCTCGTATCCGTGATCAACCCTTAACCTGGCAAGAAGGCCGTAGTATGTGTGTCGATGGTCGGGTGAGTGTCGCTGAATAGTTATTTTTGGGTGATCTTTCCCGTGAGCAATTGCTGCTTACAGTAATGTTGATGCAAAAGTTTCTTCTCGAAGGATATTTACTCAATGTTTAAAGTCAATACCCATATTCTCCATCTCCTTACACTGCTAATAACTTATATTAAGTTTCGTAATATCATATTCGCCAGTTTTTATGGACAAAAAAACAATATATATCAATATATATATTATACCGGGCAAGAGTATAAATTTCAGCGCAGTTTGTAAATCACGCGCATATTGAGCGTTGAATCGGTAAACGGGTCCAGCCGGTCCTGCCACTTGGCACCTCCACGATCGCATTCCAGCTTCTCCTTGCCTCCCTTCTGGGGTCGCGAAACAAATTAATGAGTCCGTCTGTAGAGGCAGTCCGGACAGACAGTCAAACAGGAGCGTCGTGTAAAGACAGTCGATCGAGACAGTCGCGTAAAGATATTCAAAGTCGAGTGCAAACAGTAAAGAAGTGCAACGACCAGATCGATATTAAATCCCAATTCTCTCTGATTAGCAGTAGTTTCAATAGTGTTTGTATATATTTGACTGCTTTTAATAAACTCTACATACATATACATTAACAACCACAAACCCATATTTTACTACGTGTATGTTCGGTAATTATTTCTCTCGTATATGTCCAACAACCGTAGAAATCACAAATCTCGTTGCTCAACAACGAGAAAAAATGAAATCTTGTCTATTTGGTCGGTCATGCTCTGCATCTTAATACGCCAGCGGTCGCTACTGCTGGCCGCACGTCGCTCACGCAAAGCACTTCACCTTAGAACAGATAGCAGTCAAAGGGTTAAGGGGTATTACCGCACACTTACGCCTTCTGCGTAATACGCAACTATTTAATAAAAGAGGAATAAGGAAACAAAATTCATATTATCAGTATTTTTATCCGTGGAGAGGAGTAGCGACAGCTGCCGTGAAAGCATCGGGATTTGCATTGCCCTGACAACCCTGCCAATCCAGCTTATTACGGTGGCCTGCCGTCAATGGCCGTTCTATTGTATCCTGCAAGGGAAGGAAGGGACGCCAAATGTGCAGCATTACTTGCCATTCAGGTACTGCATTCGGGGCACATCACCGATCGCCGGTGCTACCTAATCGCTTTGCAGAGGGGTTGCGTAGTTCGTCTCGGTGCCCTGTTAATCCTTTGTTGCAAGGTACGCATTGCCTTTCATCGGCTGTGGGTCAGGATTATAAGGGCGAGGCCCTCACCACTGATTCACGTCGTGGTACGAAAAATCGCCCCTAGCGCACAGACTCGGTTGTCGCGGAGCTGTTAACCCTTTGCCTTACAATTTAATTTCCAACTGTGCGAGCCAAAAGCGACACCAAGGTCGGTCGCGTGCAGGGACATACACAACTTGGCTCAGCGTTCGAAACTGTACAAATCGCAAACTTCCTATGATTTGTATATACACGTGCGCGGTACAATTAACGTCCGCCCCACCAAGTTTCTGAAGTATCTTGTTTATGTTTCACCCGGTAGACTTACAACGATTCTGAGGCGTCTTATTCATGTTTGGCCCGATAGCCTTACGACGACTCTGAGGCGTCTTATTCACGTCTGGCCCGATAGACTTACGACGCCACTGAGGCGTCATTGTAAGCTAAGGGGTTAAGTTTGCTAAGCGCAGGTGTGCCCTAGGTAACTGACTGTGATCTCGTGATTTCTTCTTCCGTGTAAACGACCGGATGTATGAGAGTTACCATTGGTGTCGGAAATATTCAGTAGTAGACCCTTCCTCAAGAGGACTCCTAGCCACTTCAGGGTGATAGGTGCTTAACGACTGTTTCGAAACGCACATAGCTTCAGAGAGACCAGCTGTTACACGCGCAAAAGAGCGTGCTTCTCATTGGTCCTGAATCCTCACTCATCACAAAACGAACAGGGATTAAACATCAGCGTATGATAATAAAGACGAGACATTTAAGGATCCAAAACTCCTAGGCGCAATCTTGGCAAGAGCCGGTTAGCTCTCCCGTGAAGTAGCACGGGAGACACGACTAAAATCCGCTTTATCATTGTTATTCTGTTTACATTATTCTTATACAAAAGGATAAACATTGTTCGTTAATATTTCCATCGTCTTTAAGGGTCAGTTAAAGAATGTGAAGGCGAGTGTCTAAAACGTGGCCGTTATATAACACATGCAAGGTCCATAACCATGAAGCTGGTAAATTCTTGAATAAATTCATATTTTACTTTACCATAAAGTTCGTACAGTTCCTAATCTACCCAATAAAAAAAAAACGAATTCAATAGAATTTAAATCTGAATAATAAGATATACCAAGCTGATGATGGTTTCACTTTCCTGCCAGGCAGACATAAGTAACGGAATACAACAAAGGAACGATTACAAAGTTGATTCTGTAAACACCAACGTGGATTGTGGTATCATGATATATTCAAATCTTTTTTTTTCTTTTTAAATTCATTTTTCGGCACCGACTGCTAAGGTTATTTGGCCTAGGACCTACTGTTTAAGGTGGGTTCCGAACCACCAGAGCTTCGATATACATGTCACATAGAAAAACCAGAGGTGATGGGCGGGATTCGAACCCGGGTCTGCTGCGTGGCAGTCTGAGCCTCTATCCACTACACCACCATAGCTCCTATTTAAATCTTTGTGAACTCTGTCAAAATAAATTGAGCATTCTAAAACAGGGATCACAGTTCTACTGTCTATTACATGAATTGGGCAATAAAACTGCTCAGTTCGTGAATTATGCAATTTCATCGATTTGGTGGAACACACACATGCACACAAACCTACGCGCGCGGATATATATGTTTGTGTCAGTATAATTCTGAGCTGTCTGGAGTAATATGATTTGCAATCTGAAAAAAATACTGTGAGAGGAGGGGAGGAATGACACATAAAAGTAATTGAAAATGACTGTATGCGAGACTTGTTCCTAGATGATGGGTAGAATGAGTAGCAAATGATTGCCTCGCCCGAGTTAAATCTATCATATCCCGAAAGATCGAGAATGCGATAATCAATAGACCAGCTCACAGACATGCTCACAAAGAGCATTCCTTCAAGGGTCATCGTATTGTATTATGCATAAAAAATGATAGATTCCTAGATTTGCTTGTGAATTCTTTCAAGATTCAGTGTACGGTATGAGGCACACTTGCATCTTGACCTTTCTTATATAAATGCTCCGTGGCGGTTTCCTCCAACACAATAGAGAAGTGCCGATACAGCTATGAATACACTTCGTACGTTTGTTGTGACGTAATCTCGGTTGATATTCTTTTACGTATGTCTTAATATACAAATCATATTTTGATTTGCTTTTTAGTGTCATTCGTAAAAGAATTATCAGTGAAATAGGGAATTTATAAACATTTGTAGTCGGATAAGCTTATACTATGTAATTGCTAATAAACTTTTATGCCCCTGCAAGGGGATAATTATAGTTGGAGTAAGCTTAGAAAAGCGAGATGACGGCACAACAGCAAAGGCGATCTCTTGCTGGGCACGTCTATTTCCTCATCAGATGCTTCTCCACTCGTCACATTTAGGCTATAGACGCCACAAGTTGCAAAAGAGCAGGATTCTAGTGCTTATTGGATACATACAGTTGGATTTATCCAAGAAAACACGTGAGAGGAATTGCGAGTCTAAATGGTCGGACAGAAAGCGCACATCTTTCTGCTTACACGTATTTTTAAACTAAGCGTATTATTCGCTGAGATATCACGCACACTAATTCGACCGCGCTACAAAGGCAAGTAAAAGAAGTATTGAAAGTCAGTGAGACAGCGAGAAGTAAACAACGAGTCTCAAAACATTGACGTAAATATAGAATTGTAAAACGCCAAAGAAGTACAGTAAAATGTCTACAACAGTTAAACAAAAATACCATTGCTAAGCACTGCATACCACTGCTAAGCACGCGATACGACACGCAATGCGATGTGCAGCAAGACTCCTTTGAAAGGAGTTCACGACTCGACTGTGCTGAAGATGAAAATATAATTTTCTTTATTTAATTTTTACTTGGGTAAATTGCTTATTGTCATATTATTGAGTGTTTGCTGATAAATATGAGACCAAACACAATATAATTACGTCCATATTTATTTATTTGATACTTATTTTACAATTCATTTTCTTTTACTTTCATTTCGAGCATATAAAAAAACGGGTTATGAGTCATATTAGAAATAATAATAATAAGAATTTATTTTTAATATATTGCTAATACCAGTGCTAATACATTACTACATTAACACGCTGAACGCATGTCACTCAGATATATGTGACGGCTCTGTTTCGACAAGGGCCCCGTCGCCCGTGTCACGATCTACCGTCGGGACCGATTTTTATATTGATTTATATTACGAAGATTCGCGGTTTTGGGGACAACGTGCCTACGCGACACTCCCCTGGGATGAGGCAGATTAATTAACACGTTGGGCGAATTTTGGAGGTTGAAGAAGGATATCAACGAAATCTTCTTCCGCAATAAAGGCTTTTATTGCTTTCTCTAGTTTTCTATAAAAATTTCTGGTCTTGGAAATCTGTCCACGTTGGGCGAATTTTGGAGGTTGAAGAAGGATATCAACGAAATCTTCTTCCGCAATAAAGGCTTTTATTGCTTTCTCTAGTTTTCTATAAAAATTTCTGGTCTTGGAAATCTGTCTGGCACGCGCTTTTCGTTTAAGACGTTTACTCATCAAACTAACTGAAACGCTTGGGGGCCGCCGATACGCAATTGAATGCGCCTCAAATTGCCCGAGATTGTCTTAAAATTACAAGTCCTTTCGATATTCAGAAGGCTTCGATACGCAATTGAATGCGCCTCAGAAGACTCTAGGATATCTTAGAATTTAATGTCCCTAAAACTTGTTGGAGAAAATTCCAAGTTAAATGAATTTAACAAAGGTATATAAAATATATCTTACTGAAGAGTAATAAAAACGGAGCGAGGGAGATCGAGAACTTTTGACCGTTTGTTAAGAGCGCTTGGTTGAAACTGAAGTTTTTACTAGTTAGCCAAAATAATAATAGTGGCGATTTGTCTCGGGGGTTCCCATATATACATGATTGGGGATCTCCCCTACCTAGCGAGGAAAAAATGCAAGGCATGGCTAATTCCTGCACGAGTCACGCGGCAAGTTTGTCCCATGTAAAGAACGCGAAAAAAAGGAGCTGGGATGGCCTTCTCAGCTTACTGTAGGAATCCTAACGTCCGAGTCAGCCGTGCACCTGTGTCACGTTCCGCTCAGATTTTGATTCTCGATTTCCCTTTCCATAGGTGTAGGGTCAATGCACGTAACACCCGTAAACGGGCGACACTATTCTTCGTCCAATTAAAACAGGATTTTTGAGGTAATTTATAGTCATTTTATTTGTAACATAATTATGATGATTATAGACAACGGAAAGTAATGATATACTATAAAGAAACAAAAAGAAACATTAAAATTATACTTATATTAAAATTTGTTTAAAAACTATTATAACATTTTATTAGTTATGGTGGTATTCGTTAAAACATTTTAAACATAATTGAGGTGACTGTGGCCATTCAGAACAATACGTTATAGCTTTTTGTACATTTTTTCTTGCCTCCTGGCGTTCGAGAGTTTCTCTCTCTTTTGAGTAGCACCTAACGCACATCCTTCGAATGTATTTGTTCTGAGGATTTTTGCGAATTTCCTGGTGATGAAACGTCTTTATTGCTTGGGGCCTTGCGTTTTCGGATTCCAACCACTTCCGAATTATAAGCTCTCGGAATTTTCTTATCTTCACTCCCATACAAATCCTCATTTTCTGTGAGATTTTCAATGAGATCTCTCATAGCGATTTTTTTTTCGAAACGCTTATCGTATTCCCCACTTCAAGGCGCTATATACTTTGTAAGCATCTTCCACAAAATAACGACGCATTCCATTGTATTGCTCTTCCTAATCGCGCTGTTTACTCTCCGAGTCTCGGATTTGGACCCCGGAAGAAACTCCATCGATTTACGCTGCTTGACCATTTCGCATTCGTTCTGTTTCTTTTGTCCGCAGTCCATTTTGTGTGCTGGCCCTTTTGTCCAGCAGAATATAAAAGCCGTAAAACTGTGTCTTCTACTTCGTAAGCGACAAAAATCGTATCCATGTTTTGGCACTCCTAAGGCGATTTTCCTATAAATCGTGAGGATTGGTAGATTCTCCGTAAGCATGGGGATTCTTCTACTTTGCAACTTGTAACATCAATAACCTAAATCTAATTAATGAGGAAATCTCAAAGATGGGGATAGACTTATTCAGTAAAAGATCCTTTCCGCCGCTTTTTGGCTGATCTCTTCAAGCGTAGGCGGTGTCTACATCTGACATAAAATTAGATGTTAGTGGTGAAGGCATAATACTTCTCTACTGGATTAAAATTAAATATTGTAGTTATGCGAAATTTATGAAAATATTATAATGTATTAAAAATATTTTCGCATTATTATTTTAAGTGTGACTAAAAATCCATCTTTCTAATGTAATCAGAACAATTATAAAATAAAATCAGTTGTAAAGTAAGTATTAAATGCATAAATGTGATCGTCATTACATTGTGTTTGATCTTATTTTAAACGAAAAAATATCACCAATATGTTCAACAAGATTTCAGATAATAAAATAGTTAAAGTAAGAAAGATTTGCCCAAGAGAGTCCTCTTCACAAGATTTTCTCGAACGGGTTAGGGAAGCACAATGTCTAACCCAAAAGAGTGCAGTAATTTAATAAGTTAAAGTTATTTACAAGCGCGGATAAGTTAATGACGGATGACTAAGTTTTTTCTTTTAGTGTAAAAGACTGCGTTCAATATCTGTTAGTTAATGATTGACTCGTCCACGATCGACTACGACTCTTTTAAGTATCTGATACAAGATGCTTAGATCTGCTAACGGGAAACCTAACTGTGCCTTCTCGGGCGGAGTTTCTGAAATTTTGGCACTTACGTGCTTGCTATTGGTTTTCAAAGAGTTTTTGTGCGTCATTCTTGCTGTTATTGGCAGACTGCATTTTTAGGAAAAACGCAGGCTTGCTGGTTGTCATACTGCGTTTCGCTGACCGTTCTGGGACAATCGTACATAACCGAAAACAATAGGAGTGCACGTGTGGGATTGATGGGTGCAAGTCGCGTCTAAATCGGGGAAGAGATGTTTTATCATCCGAAAGACCTCCGACGCTAAGCAGAGATTCGATAATTAAGAATAGGGTATGTCAGTTCGGTACTGTTCACTCTTGACAAAACAAAGTAACAAACCAGTGAATTCTCCGTTTTGACTCACGTGCCTTTGTTACGCGGGTGAATCTGACCATCGGACTTTTGTAGGGGCCCAAATGAGTAAAGCCGACGATACGTCGGGGCAAGAACGGTCAAATATCCCATTCTTTGCCACATAACATACTTGACTAGTATCGCGGAAGATAACATAAGTGTAGCGTGTAGTGTAACCTGTCGTTACATTGAATCTCTACTTTGTCACCGGCTATAGGCCGAGATCGGGTTGATCTTGCTTACCTCCGATACCGTGATGCGACGTTACATATTGTCAAAGAGGGGGGTAACTCAAACAAGTCTGAGGAGTGTAACTTGTGTTCGAGAAGCCGAATTGTGAGGATTAAGAATAAATTATTCTTGCCAGGAGCCGTAAATAGAGAAGTTAAGGCCCATTACAGAACGTGCATGTGCTATGACCACAGACAATGTTCCTCGTCAGAATTAAGGACGTAAAGGAATATCTCATAGTAATATAGATCGCGAATCATTTATGAAAAAAATTTGCGGGTTTTGGTTAAGGTACAAAATACTGTAAAATAAGGGCTATGCGTGCGGGATAAACAGCATAATTATAGGACCCCCTCTCCCCTCCAAGCGTACGATATGGTTGCTATTTGTAATAAGCGCAATGTTCAGTTTACCTACTTCTTCTGTATAAAGTATATTTCTAAGAGCTACGGTGGTGTACTGGATAGAAGCGCGGACTTTCACGCGGGACATCCGGGTTTAAGTCCTGCCCATCACCTCTGGTTTTTACATGTGATATGTACACTGTAGCTGTAGTGTATCGAAACCCACCTTAGACAGTGGGTCCAAGGCAAAATGACCATGATAGTCGGTGCCGAAAATGAATGACAAAAAAGGTGCATTTCTAGTAAACTGTAGTACATAGTATTGAACAGTGTAGATATTTCTGATTTATCTTCTTACTTCCAATTTTCTTAGCTTCATTAAGCTTTACCTAAGAAGACCCCTTCCGTACCTAAAGAACCATTCGTGAAAACGATGACAGTAGATGGCATAGGTGTAGGAAAAGCCTGTGACATTTACGCGGAAGCATTAAGTGCAACAATCATGGATCTTTTACTGTAGATGCACGTTCGAGAAAGGTTCGTAATTTCGCTACTCTTGCTTGGCAGCGCGAGGTGCTTCAAACCACGTGCTCCTCAAACCGCTCTTAAGCGCTCTCGAGGATTCATGATTCATCGTCTAGTTAGCAATCGTTTTCAGGCCACGTTTCAATTAGTCAAACCTTAAATCTCAGAGTGTACGGACGTGTTCATTTTTGTCTCAGTGAATTGCATTATCTTTACTCTTTGATCATTTCTTTCTCACGGTTTGAGAAATTTATACCTCCTCAAGTGTATCCTCCTTTTTATATTCTGGAAGAAGTATCATCGTGAGTTTCGAATGTGGAATCATTACATTTATTTTTTTCTCATTGCATGAAGAATTTACGACTTCTCGAGTGCGTCTCCCAGCACATTCTGCAGTCAATTTCCATTGCAATTATCATCTTTTTGTGCGATTGTGTGAACTCTGTAGTGTAAAACCCGTCTTTAAATAAACGCATATAAGCGGGACCAGAAGATCGACAATTTCATCATACTTCCGTTTTTCATTAAGACTTCCTCAGAGTCTCATCATATCGTTGAGAGAATTTTTACACCCATTTCTCTAGGATATATCCCAATATCTTTTGGCACTTTGCGCCAGGAATTTTGAAACAATGTAAAAGTTTCATTGCAATTTTGGGCAGGAGTAATTGACATCGCAGCATATTTGATACTTTGAGCGTGCAGCCGATTTTGGTTTGATTTCTGCTCAGATGATTTGCAGTGATGTGTCACTGCGGCGTTTGTTACTCGACAAAGCATTGATTGCAAAGTACAATAAAAGTTCCATAATTGTTGCTCTTGGAGCTTCCTCATAAATGTCACTGTAAAAGTCAACACAACTTTTTTCAAGTGATTGCAGTTTGTTGTTTAATTACAAAAATATATGATCTAAATATGCTACCACTCTGAACAATTGTTAAAAGATTTAAATATATTAATGTGAATCTCATAGAATATTCAAGATATTTGAACTATTTTATTGTTTGTTGGTCTTAGCTTTCTAATAAAATCTATTGTATTAGATGAGGAGGAAAGGGAAACAAAAAACATCAAATGGTAAAGCAAGGTTTGTAGTGATTTTTTAATGATTTTTACGGAATCCTACAAACATGTGATGCATGGTAGTGAAAACGCGAATTAATTATAAGAATAAAAAAAGGAATCTATACTCAAAGAATAAATGTATTTTGTTAATTAGAGGGAATGAAAGTTTTTAACAAAGTTATAAACTGATGTGCGAAATTTTTATTTTTTGTAGCTTATTTTAAATGTAACAAACTACGTGGTTTTATGTATCATTAGAATGATGTTACTAATTATGGTTTTTCAAATAATATTAATTCAGGATGTTCAAGACTATAATGCCATTAATGTTTTGTATTTTGCATGGAAAACATATCTCATGAACATAGCTTATTTTTTGAGGTTATGACAAAAAATGATGCAAATTTCTGAAATCAGTTAAAATACAACTGAAAAGATCGATCTTTACAAAATGTGTGATTGATAATTATATATCAATAACTTTGATAGGAGGATAGATAGTTTTATTTTCTTGCCTTTTGGTCTCGAAAAAAGGGCTAAGACGCGGCTGTGCCTACTGGTCGATATATTTATATTACTATTTGTAATACCTTACTCATAATTATTTATTTATTTAATTATTTAATTTTTGTGCACGTTCCCTTTTTATTTTTCTTTCAATACCTCTTTTGAAATAATACGCAATAAAAAAGGAAAGTATTTGTACTATTTTTTACAAAATCAAGCGTATTTCTGCAGCCGTTTCTTTACTCGGGCAGCTCAATAACGAGTCATTTTTGGATCGATTAGTGACGGGCGATGAGAAATAGGTCCTCTACAAGAATGTTCAGCGCAAACGGACATGGAAACAGTCAGGTGAGCATGGTGACGCAATGCCAAAGACCAGTTTGCACTCGATGAAGGTGATGCTCTCTGTTTGGTGGGATTGCAAGGGCATAATCTATTTCGAGCTTCTCCCCGCTGGCGAAAGGATTGATGCGGACAAGTACTGTCGCTAATTAACCAATCTGAATCGAGAAATCAAAAAGAAACGTCCGATTGTGTCAAATCGCAAGGGAGTCGTCTTTCATCGCGACAACGCCACACCACACGTTTCGAAAAAGACGCTGCGCAAAGTGAAGAGTCTGAAGTGGGATGTCCTAACGTATTCACCGTGTTCTCCTGATATCGCATCATCTGACTATCACTTGTTTCGGTTAGTGCAAAATTATTTAAATGGAAAAAACTTTGACTCTTTGGAGGCCTTAAAAAACGGCGTCTCTTCGATCTTCGATCTAAACCGCGCAGTTTTTATGATCGAGGCATCCGTATGCTGCCAAAACGTTGGGAAAAGATTGTAGGAAGCGATGGAGAATATATCGTTGATTAAATAAAGATTTTTGTTTGCCTAATCACTGTGTGACGTTTACTCACCAACTCCGCACGAACTTTTGCACTCACCCAATACAAAGATATTTCTTGATTTACATTGCAAAATGTAAAATATTTGTAATTTTCTTATTGCATTCAAAATTTTCTGGTGTATGTTGTTGACATCTTTGAACGAACAGTATATGCGTTACGGTTTAAAATTCACTTATTCTCCACAAGATAGTTTTGGCATCACAAGTTTTGGCGCACTCTCTTTCAAAACCAATTTACAAGAGTTAGTTACTCGAAGAAACGGCATAGGACATATAAACACGTTATTTCCTCATGAAAGCAGGAGAGTTGCTGCATAAAATTACATCGTAACGGATGCATTAAATTCTGCATCAATGTCAGCTGACGTGAATCTCAGGATATAAAATATCCGTATACTCTCGATTGGCTTTTCATCAAGAGAAGCGTGCAGTTTCGAGACCCGTAATTCAACGGCCAATTGGAAATTGACTCGAAATGCCTGGGAATATCGCTCCCTTTTTCTTTTTTCATTTCTCTTTTTTCTGAAAATCGAGGTATCGATCTGCACATGTGTATAACCAAGCCCAATTGTTCTGCAGGCCTCATAAGGTTTCATCGACCATAACTGCCTGATACGCAGCGTGCGTAATAAATACAAATTGGAATTGGCTCGTACGGTTGAGAATTTCAGCCATCCGGTATTGTTAATGTTGGAACGAGGCGGGTAACACATTGAATAAACTGTTATGTATCGTAGGGAAAATGCATTTTACGAGTTCATTGTTTTCACGCTTCAACAAACGAAGCGTATGAAAAACATACGCAGTGATTCTCAGACATCGGCAGAGTAAATGTTGTTTAGATGGTTTTAACAGGTTTAAATATTTTAATACGCACTATACGTTATTATTACTAATTAAAATTACCGTAACTGTAATAGCCAAAGCATCGAGCAAAATGTGGTAAATCAAATTTATTAAATGGACGATTTAATCGGAAGAATAGGCCAAAGGTCACATTTTGCATAACATCGAATCGAATTATTTAATGCTTGGAAGAATTGCAGCGCTGATCAAAGTCAAGAGGATATCCTACCAAGTATTGATTAACGTTGTACTTACATTTTTTCTTGTCAAATTAATATGAATCACGTTTTTTTGTGTTGTGAGTTTTACTTTTTGTGAGAAAGTATTTACTACTTTCTTACTTTTGTCAATATTTTGTATTTTTCTTGTTAACTTTGCGAATTATCGAAGAAATCATTTTTCATGCTCTATAACGATTATAGATCTCTGCATACATGTACACATTTGTTGTTTATGAAGAATTAGTTAATAACCCACAATTTCATGGTTTTGTTTCAAATTCATGGAATATTGCTTATATGCACACTGTGTATAATGCTCAGATTGGTGTATCGATCATTTGTGACATCAAAAATTTAAGTTTTCTACATATTAAGATTCTAAAAACAATAAATACATCCTTACTTATTTTTTTAAGGCCATAGCAAATTTTATTACAAATATTTTTTCATTCTTAAAAGTCTACGTACGATGTACACCCACTTAATATCCAATGAATATTTTGTATATTCATTGATCGCCATATTTGGATTGATGCATCCACGATTCGTCCTTTGAAACGTGACTGCCCAAACAATTTCCATCATGAGCGATGAGTTTTCATCTTTTTTCGGCAGTGTTGACCTATAAAAACAAGCTGACCGTCCATTCCTGCCCAGCGTATATTTAAATACCAACGAGAGCGGTTAAAGGGGAAACCATGTACTCCGCTATCGGTAAATTAACGGCTTTTGATGGTGCCAACGCGGTAATTGCTGGCAGCTTCTCTAATTAGATGGGCTACCGCCCAGTGTGACACAAGGATGCTAGTTACCCAGAATAGTTTACGTGTGTTTGCGGATAGGCTACGTTGCTAACTCGGAATACTGAGCCAAATTACTAGCAAGGGATAATATTCTTTTTTATTACGTTATTGACAATTACTTAGAGCGTTTTTAATTATTTACAACTTGAAGTAATGAGCGAAATCATTATCAAAGGACAGTATATTTTGTGTCATATAATTTATTGTTACTTCTACTGTTTTTCACTGTATCTAACTCGAATTATTGACCCAAATTATCCGTATAGAATAATATTTGCTCTTGTTTATTGTTATCTATGTTATCCGTTACCTAAGTTTCCTGTATCTTTTAATGTTTGCATAATGTTAACATACATTTTAAAAGAAAAAAAATCTGATTTAAATAACAGTAGTTTAGTTTATAGGTTGTTTTTGGGTTTACAATAAGCCCTAAATGGCCGACACAAATACAGTACTTTTTTTTTTAGTAAAATAAAAGGAGGTCATGAGGTCCAGAAGCTGTGGTTGTGCAACGATCAAAATAAAATGAAACAAGAGGTCATATCAAGAAGATTTTTGGAAAACGCACTTTTTAAAGGTGTAATGAATTCTAACTAAGAAACAATAAATCGGTTAAAAATATTTTGGATCTGTTTTTTGACAAATAAACCATATAACATTTTCTGCAAAATATCAATGGACGAGAATGCAGAGTTTAAAATCCTCGATTTATTATCACGTAGGGATGGGCCAAGAAAATTCGAAAACATAGTATTGACACCATTTTATAAAAAATATAAGACGAATTGCAATAACGAAATATAAGGACACGATGGACTTATTACGATGTATACCACAGGAGCACTAGGCTTCTCTAAACTCTTCCCGCATATACAAAATGTAAATGAGCACTAAATTGTTATGTCATTTAAATATTCAGATTTCCTAAATTGCATAAATTATGTTTTTGAAGTGTTGTAAAGAAATATAAAATAACTTGTGTGAAGTTTTTTCAATTTGAAATGTTTTAAATTATGTTAAATGGAATTTCTTCCAATTCTATAACAAATCTAGATGTCAATTTTGAAAGTAGCTTAATTACATTTGTGGCATAAACATATATTATTCGCTTAATAATTACTATTATTCAATTAGGGATTGTAATTTAAAATTTCTTAGATACACTCAAGTAGTGTAACACATCAGAATCCTACACGTATATTTTTAATTTTATTGAAACGCAAACTATCTCATAAGATTACGCAATTGTGTGCAATCTCGGTGAAAATTAACGCCGGATTTTGCAGAAGAGGAACAATCATCAAATGCGGGCGAGTCGAGCGGTGAATCGACAACAATCGAGAGTCGGTCTGGACATGTGTTCAAATAGTGTTCAAACCTTTGTCATCTAAATATGTTTTTTAGTTTTCTTGCAATTGTGCGTTGTCCCGTATTGTGTTATATTAAAATCGAATTTTCAGATCCTTTTTCGTATTGCAACGACGTTATAAAAATTGCATATAAATTAAAATATAATGCCAATCAAATCAAATAGATACAAATAGAAAACAAAAAACAAGATTGGCCAAATAATATTGCAGAGGATGGAATAAATTATTACCAGCAGAAAATGTAATTTTTGTTCAATTTAAATTTCTCGCAGTTTCGATACGCTGTTTCCGAATATATTGTACATTACTGCACATATGTTTGAACATCTAAAAAATTCAGATGAACAGTCAGTGTAATAAGAAGACAGATGAAAACAGATAAACATGTTAGAGTAATAAGAAGAAATTTTTCCAAAATTATAACAAGTTTATGAATATTGTATGCTGAATAAATTTTATTTTAACATTGTATTTGTAAAATAATATGTAAAAATAATAAAGAAAAGTATGCTTTTTACAATATTTTTTAGCGATTCCCGTCAATGCGTCAGTATTCGTAAACTTTCGCACCGCAATGCAAAATTCCTAATCAAAATTTGATCTGCTCGGACGGATCTGCAAAATCCAGGAGTTTATAATGAGAGTCGACAAATATCTAGTATGAGTTTGTCAAAAGCAATCGACGTGGCTGACAAACTCAGGTATACGTTCCGAGGACATCGTTAGCTTATCCTCTAGAGCAGGGATCAGCAAACTACTACGGCCCTTAGGTCAGATTTAGCACACTGCTAATTTTAATTAACACCGTGAGAAAATATCCGATTTTGTTTTGAGGTTTTTATGTTATCTGTATATATATTTATGTATGTATGTAAATTATGTTCAATATATAAATATCTTCAAGTTTACCTTTGAACTGTCGAGCTTAAAATGTTTATGATCTGGTCCTTTACAAAAAAAGTTTGCCAGTATTTGTTTTTAATTTCCTGAAAACTGATGAGTTACTTCTCAATGATGATCAAAAAATGCACAAATGAAAGAAAACAATATTTGATTTATTGGATACTGAACTTAATTTTTGAGACACCGCCCTGTTCTTAGGATTTAAAAATCAGTATATTTTATTTAGCCAAAGTGTAAACAATATATTTTTTAGTGCATTCAATATGTTGAGTTTTGTATCAACAAAAAAATTTACGGGAAGCATTAGGTTATTGTTTTTATTTCAAGTAATTGGAAGTTGAAAATTTTTTTTTGCTGTCTAAAGCTTATTTGTTATATTCTGTCGATTTGTACTTGCGAATATTGGTTCAGACGATTAGAAACTGGAGAAATGTACTTGAAAAACATAAAATGCCTTATGAAACCGACAAAATTTTAAGACCAGAAATTTAAGGTACTGCTAGACGAACATCAATGTCAAACGCTTATAGAACTGGTAGAAGCATTAACTTCTTAGCTGCAGCTGGATTTTCCGCGGTTTTGTATCTTTGTACCCCAGTGTTCGTAAATAATGCATCACTGGGATCAGTGTTTGATGATGTTTTGTATTATGAAATTACATGAAAATAAAGTCATAGTTGAATAAATTATAATGTCTTCGCACATTTTTATGTAGAGTTAAAATAAACATATTAAGATCATATGGACTCGTCGGCTTTAATATTTAATAATACAAGTTTATACAATATATTTGAAAACCTGGTATGACATAAAGCCCACGTCATGGAACTATTATGTTGGCGTGCTATTCAAAATGATGACACGCGTGGAGGGCACTATAATGGCACTGAACGTAACGATGAATTTCGCGTAAGCCACTATAGTGGCGTATCGGAGCTAAAAGGTTAAATGTAGCCGAAATGACCGTCTCTGAGCATCTGAAATCGATGAAAATGGTTCAAAGATACGGTATACTATGACGTGTTCGTAAAAATCACAAGCTTACGTTAGTGACGAGCTCTCTGAAAATAAATTGCAGCCAACTTGAAAACCACTAGATATATTTAATAAAAAGAAACAGCTTAAGTGTACAGGTATGATATCTCATGTTACATCTAGTAAGCTTGCAAATGTTGCAATTAAAAAAATACGTGGATACATGCGCCGGGGTTTGGCGAAACAAAAGATCGCTAAAAACGCAGCAGTACTGTCCCTGTGGTAGAAAAATTTAACGATTTGTCAATAAGAAGGGCATCTACATTTCTATATTTTGTCTGTA
Organism: Ampulex compressa; assembly: GCA_038496175.1. Lineage (NCBI taxonomy): Eukaryota > Metazoa > Arthropoda > Insecta > Hymenoptera > Ampulicidae > Ampulex > Ampulex compressa. The sequence goes on along the minus strand of JBCFXI010001546.1, from coordinate 22,073 downwards.
GGAGGACAGCGATCGCGATAGTTTAAATTACGTTTATTGAATACAAAGACAAACAAGCTCGAATACAAGTTTGACGAAACAAAAGATCGCTAAAAATGCATTGATACTGCTTCTGTGGTGGAAAAACGTGATGATTTGTCAGTAAAGGTGGGTTTTCCTAGCCACCGCTTTTTTGCACAGCAGGAACCGAATTTGCTTAAAAAAACGTTGGCAGAAGTGTGAAATATATACTTTCCATCGCACTCCTGCCAACAGTTTTAGGCAAATGCGGTTCCTGCTGCGCAAAAAACCGGTCGCTAGGAAAAGCCACCTTAAGGAGGACATCTATATTTTTGGCGATCGCCATGGTTTAAATAATGTATATCGAATACAAGGAATGACTAGTGCTACTGAACCAGGAATTGAAAGAAAAACTACCGGAACACGCCAAAATACAGATTTTTACATGGATGATCCGAGTTTCGAATTCCGCCTATGATCTAAGTTTTTTTCCATATTATATGTATACTATAATTCTGGTTGTTCAGAATCCCCATTAAATGGCGAAATGACCTTAGCAGTCGGTGTTCAATCAATTTCTTCTTTCATTTATTTTTCAAAGGAAGAATTTTTATTTTTTCGATACATGCAGAACCACGTTTCTGGCCTGCACTTTAGTTTTTTTGACGATATAAAAAAATGTCTTGCTTCACGAATAACCTCAAAAGACAAGTTGATCTCCCCCTGAGGAATCTGCTTTTTAATAGAGAGATGGGATAAAGTTGTAGTTAACGATGAACATACTTTGAATAACGTGCGTTTGTTGCTTTTTTTTTCGAAATAAACGTTTATTTCCACAAAAAACAAAATTCTTTAAAATTGAATTTAGTACTCAATAGGATAATGCATGTAAATAGAACAGTGTTTCGAAACCACCGAGGGTTGTTGACGATTACGTTCAGTTGTTTAAACTTTCATAGATTCTTTCAAAGTTATATTATATATCACTATATCATATATAGAATAACACTGAAATCAATGGCTGAATTTCCGTTCCGCATTTTACTCTTACTAACAATGAAAGATTACACAAACATAGGATTGAACATTTTTTTTTTCTAAGATACAAGTACATTTTGTCTACGGTAGAATATTGTAGGAATGTTTATAGCTTACTTAATGAAAGTGCTGTAAATGATTTCCTTCTATAACAATATATATTTAATTTTATTTAACATTAACATTAATTTTTAGTGCCGATTGCTAAGGTTATTTGGCTTAGGACCTATTGTTTAAGATGAATTCCGAGGCATTGGAGCTACAGTATATATATCACATAGGAAAGTCAGAGGTAATGGGCATCATTCAACAATATAAGCTTCATGTTAAAGTTTCAGACTCTATCAAAGAGGTTACAATATAATATTTCAGGTATATTCCGCATTTTATTTCATGCGTTAGTATTCTGATCTTCGAGTGTTTCCTGATTGTCAATGGTATTGTCATCATAGCTTAAACTTTTAAGATATATTGAACATAAAGCAAAAGGATTAAAGCATATCAAATTTATGTAGTGTAAAAGTAAGCATCAGAGGTGTCGAATGTAGGAGAGAAATAATCTATCTTAAGAATAATGCAGTCTTAGAGATAGACGGCTGCGTCGTGTGCCGTAAGAAAACATGTACAAGGCACATAGGAATTTTGAGTGTCGTACAACTTCTAACGCATGAAAGTGTGTGTATAGGAAATGCGTGATTAGGACTCTATCTAGAGCACTGCGAGAACAGTCGAATTTGGGCAGTCTAGTTTGATGATTCGAAAAGATCAGTCGAGTTTAAGCCGCCGTAGAAGGAATTCCCCTAATTACTTCTCTAGACCAGTACCTTATGTTTTATATTATATTTCCCAACTCTTACAGTAGTAGCAAAAATTGTAAATTGATGTAAAAAAAAATACGCAATAATGATAAAGAAAATAAACTTTGTTTTTCAGTTAATAAGTAAATATATAGTACCGTTTCTTTGATAGATTTTGTATGTTAAAAATTAGTATCCACCTCCATGTTGAACTAATATATAGCATCGCGGTGAATGTTATGCAGCACTTTAGTTCAGATGTTTGCATCTACTTCTAAATTAAACTTTTGCATATTGTAACGCTTCATTCTACGATGTAACTATTTTGAAATTATAACTGACCACTAAAGTTATAGATTCATATACATATGTGACTAAACTAAATACATTTTTGGCGTACGTATATATATTCTATTGAGATAGAGGTAAGGTGTGTCAGACAATTTGCACATTAACAAGAATTATAAGTTTATATAACAGAATGAGGTTTTCAGAGCACGTCATCTCAGAACAGGAAGAAATCGAAGAAAAAGAATTTTTCTCTATCAATTTCCTTTTCAAATGCTGATTTCAAGGTTTCTTTTAAATTGTTTCTCTACGTAGGTCCCTAGTGCATAGTATATGGGTGGTTATATACGTATAATATAAACGTGTTCAAGAAGAAAGTAGATCAATCCGCCTAATCATTTACGCATCGTAAACAAAATTATATATTATCTTGGACAATGCGAGCAAGTTTCTAAGAAATTACGAATCGGTTATTTGAACTAGTTTGGATACCCGAATCGACTCGTAAATCGGTCTCGAGATATATGATCAAAGGAGGACCCGATGGGTGGATAGAAACGAGAGCATGTCCCGAGGGCGAGGAGCATACGCCTGTGGAATTTTCTGGAAATTTCAACGTCGTTCAGCACATAAATTCCGAAAGGGATCGGCGTCGATGTAGGGTCGAAAGGGAGAAGAAGGAGCAGGAGCATGGGACCGATGTCACCAGTAGCTTCGAATCTCTTTGTCTGCGGCCTCGAAAATGGATAAACCCGGAGTGTTCTATCGAGCGAGTGATTTACCACGAAGGACTTTTGTGGCATCTCACCGAGGGCGTGCTTTCGAAGGCGTATAGAAACGACGGCGGATGGAACCTTTGCTTTATAGCTCCGACGTTCTGCATTGGTCCGTCAAAATTTGAAATTCGAGGTTCGAAATACGAAAGATTTGTTCGAGCTTCGTAAAAGGAGATCTTAAACGTTTAGAGTGTTGTTCGATTCGACCGATGTTTTTCTCGTAATTGTAGAGGAAACAGCGTGGTATCGGTGCGATTGGATTTGATTTGAGTATTTGAGAACACGCATGATTACTAATTTCAACAACTTTTATATGAATTTACGACCCGCTTATTTTGACTGCTTTGATCATTTCAGTGCGAAATCATTATATTTTCTGTTTTATTTTGAGGAAATCGTTTTATGTTAAACACGTTGCTTAAATGTTTTGCTCGTTCTCAGTATATATTTAAAAATTTGTTTTCAAGCTCATCCGGGCATCCACGTAATTTTTTGATATTCTCCACTTGATGTTTGGAATTATTTTCGAGATATTATAATTTACTACACAGTATATGGCCTCATTTTTTAAAAAAGGTATATATTTAATTTAAAATAACCATTTCTTGTGTGCTACTACTTTAGTTCTTGAAAATGGTTTTTAATATTAAAAAAAAATCCTTAGTTGACGTATTTTACGTGAATTTTGGATATTTGTAGAAAATATTCTTTTTTTAATTTAAATGCAAGTAAGGTAAGTGTACAATTTGTCATACAAATATTTTGCAACGCAAACTGTTTTTTTTTTTGGGTAAAGTAATATTTTGTTTATTAAATATTAGTCCTAGCAATTTTGATATAATCATATGTATTAGATAAACCGAAAAGTAACCAAAATTTTTCTTTGTTGGCGAAGAACACATATTTATGAAAGACATCCTACATTTTAATCAACGAAGTAATTTCCATAATTTTTTAACACCTTTTGCCAGCGTATAGGCGGTTGTTCAATTCTTATTTTAAAAAAGTCTTTTGATTTAGCATTGAAAAACTTTTCCAAGTGCGTTTTCACTTCTTCAACATTGTTGAAGACCTCTTAATGATTACCTGTTTCACCTCTAAGGATCTGAAAATATGGTAATCCGACAGCGCGAGATCTGGTGAATAAGGCGGATGAGGTAAAAGTTCCAATCCAAGCTCTCTAATTTTCGGAAAACGGATCGGTTTCATACCGAGACATAAGAGGCCCGCAAATCGTACGCCGTTGATCGAGTGTCGTCTTTGTCAATTCATAAGGAACTCAAATTCCTTGTTTATATACTTTTTCTATGCGATAAGGATAATCCTGAATCCATGTAGACCATGGACAACCGATGTTTAGTGATAATTTCCTCATAGTTTGACGAGGATCTGAATCCACCATCGCCCTCAGGATATGAATTTTTGAGGTCGCCCCTTTTGTTCAACATCTTCGAGATTCCTATCTCCATTTTTTAACTTTTTAAACCATCTATAAATGTCGTTAATTTCTTTCGCTGCTTCGTTTGTCTTCAATCCTTGATTGAACAAAAATAGCATACAATTATGTAAATGTACTTGTTCTATTGTTGGCCTTGACATCTTTTTTCTTTACTAGAATGAAATTTTTTAACCGAAGAATAGAATTTACAACCAAGTTTGACCTTAGCAACAAAACAAAATTTACGTGTTTACGGGACCGTGTCTCCACATAAACTGACAGTGAATGAGCACATCGAAAATATTTTGATTACTATTCGGTTTACCTAATATTTTGATAGAGTTAGGAGATGTGTTATTTATTTACGTTTTGCACGTTTGTAATTCCGTATCTGATAGTAATAAAAATGTGTTTGTACTCGCAATATATTACGATCAGTGAATCGAAGCTATAATAGAAAAACATAATGTTTCATTTAAAATAATCCAAGTTAAAGCAACTGTTTAGTAAATAACAAAAAATTGAATATTAACCCTAATGGAGGTCTCATGTAACGTTCTATATTGTTCTGTATTAATCAAGTTTTTTAAATTCTATTTAAAACATGTAGATCGTATTATGATTTCAAGAATTGACATAAAATCATTGCGACTCATAAATACTGTATAAAATTCTTTAAAAAATGTTATTTACTTTAATCAAGCAGTTTACTTAACCGTGTATTCGTACTAGGTACCTAATTTGTATTTTCTGTTACCCCCTATTATTATTAAAAAAAATACTTTTTCAAATTTATAGCTTGCAAAAGAAAATGGAATTTTTGTTCACTAAGCAACGGTTCTATTACTTGAACTATTTAGGCCCTCCTGTCAAATATTCCTTCAAAGAGTTATTTCTGCGATAGAGAAGCACAGGTCTTACAAGTACGTACAGGGTATCCCACTTGAAGGTTTTTACGTAATTATTTCCTAAACCACAGCTTATTTAAAAAAATATTTTAAATAAAATTCTAGCAACGTAAACTATAAGTTTTACTTAAAATATTTTTCTAAACGAGCTACAGTTTAGGGAATAATTATGAGTAAAACATCACATAAAATAGAATACGCTTTAAGCAGCCGAGCTTTAGCACCGCTTTAATTCTTTATAAAATAAACTCTATTCTTTATAGAGTAAACTTTAGCGTTGAGAAATCAATTGACTTTTGATATTGTATTTTCGTACAAACTTCGTATAAATATGAATCCATTGCACAATAGCAGGGCAAGCAATATCACAATAGGGAAAATTCACCACGAGGAAGTTGTATAGAGGCTCTTCGTCGTTATTGCCGAAAGCAGACAGAAACAGCAGTGTTTCCCCTTCCTTTCCTACTTTATATGCCCGACGTTTTGCATCGGTCGATCAGAAAGGAATTCTGTGGTGTGAGAAAATTGGATAGGAGGTTTGTTCGGGACTTGAAAGTGGCTATTACGATGCGGTTATTCACTTTTCATCCGTATATCGGTCACTTAACAACTGACTGTCCACGACCGATCTTTCAGCCGTTAGATTTTTTTCTCTGCAAGTGCTATTCGTATAGGCGTTATGCTTCTGTAGATGCTATATACGAGGTGTTTCGTAATTTAACTATTGTAGAACATATTATACAGTTTTGTTAAAAAGTTATAAAAAGTTAAATTTTGAAACGAAATACTGGGGATATAACAAATGATTTTTGATTGCGAGATATAAAATATCGAATTAATTACTAACATTCATCAAAATTTTGAAAAAAATTTCTACTGTAATGAGATCCTTAATGCAGTATGTTGATGTTAAGCTAGGACAATACTTTGAAAAAGGTTATTAAAGATGTGCGACTCATTGCCATATTTTGCGATAAAAAATTTGTTATTGCCTACTAGATATTCCGCTTTAGAGTTTATACATAACTTTATAACATTGTGTTTCAAGGCTAATTTCATATTATATGCCTTCTTTTTATGTCTATTTATAGATTAATATAACATTCAAATCTTGATATATCCTATATATTTTTCTGCTCTGAATGTATATTTTAGTCCTTGTAGAAATGTAACCTTAAAAAGATTTTTCTTGCTTTTGACGTTTTGATAGATAGCTTTTATCATTATTATTATTTGTTATAAAGTTATTCATGTATCATAATTTTAAAGGTGCTCAACGATTTATAAGCCTGATCTAATAATAACGAATATTAACAAAGGGTGCTTGAGATATGCTCTTCATCAATTTGAATGACAAGTGGCAGGCTGATACGTATGTATAACAAACGCAATCGCAATTGTAGGCGTAGACATCCAGGCAAATGTGAGATAAATACATGTAAATAGTTGCAGCGAAATTGCAGGAAACAATCCACAATTTCCATAAATGTAAAATTTTACATAATTGGTTTTCTGAGTTCGTAACAATAAAAAATTCTTGAAACTTGATGTGGATCTGGAACTTAAAATTTCTTCTTTTTCAACTGGATAGATATTTAAAGTTGTAAATGCGGCGGTGCTTCTTGTAGATATACAATTTATAAACCTACTTCATTTTTTTCAAATTGGGGAGATCTATAGTTAAGGGTCTTATAAGAAACTAGTATCAGTAACTATTGCTTTATAACATATTTGTTTTTGGGGTGAAAGTATTTTTATTTAATGCGTAATTGATGAATGAGTGATGTAAAAAGACAACATCAACTATTCATTTATATTGCATATAATGTAATCTCAATTTTCTTTCACGCAAAGAAAGAATAATTCGAGTTAAAAACATTGAGAGTATTTGAGCTGCCTTCAAATTATTGCATAGTAATAACCGAAAAGTTTTTTTTATTACGCACGGAAATTACATAAATAATAGAATAAGCGCGTTTAGCTCTTTTCTGAATGATTTCTTAGGAATACTTAAAGGATAGATGTTGCCACACGTATAACTTATAGTACATGAGTGATTAAATGTATTACTTATGTAAGCGATTGCTACGAACGCTTCTAAACTCATTTGGTTGACCATTTAAGCCATTTAAATGATTAAATCATCTCTACATTATTTTTGAGTAATAATCTTTAACCCTTTTAGTATTGAGCAAAGGTATTGTGTGTATGTAAAGAATACCGGGCCAATTTGACGAATTTGCTAAGGTATGCACAAACGCTTATAAAAATCAAATTGAGAATGATATTTACAAAATTCAAAAAGCAGCATGAATAAAATAATGCTAATTGTATTTTAACATTTTAGGAAAATCATACGAATAACAACAATTTAAAATATTATGAAAAACATAGGAATCAATTACTTTTGTATAAATATTACTTGTACTGAAGAATAGTCGTCGTTTGATTACAGCTTTATGTAGATCACGTAGTATGAAGTATAAGTATTACATTTTCAATCATTTCAAACAAAATTACTAATGTCAGACCTTAAAACTAAAGGATAACTCCACGATGCACGGTAAGCGTCAGACAGATACGTGACAGACGTTACAAAACTCGTAATTCGTGTAGCCACTATAACTTTATTAAAAAAAAAAATGTCAGTATTATTATAAATGTTTATATTGAGTTACCTGACTATTGAAAAAATATAATATTTACTTATTGTTACACACGCAAATCATTTATTTAGCATTGATGCTTACTGATGCATACACCGTGTAACTCTTTATTGCAATGATTATAAATTGTTGCTGTCACTATATATCCTACGAGGACACATATTTGGTGATCACTATCAACACCATTATTTAATTGTAATCCGTCAATAAGTGTAACTACTTCTGCGTCCTCCATAACAGTGTACTGATTATAAAAAGATAGCAACAAAATTTCTAAAATTCAGTGCTACTATTTGATCGTATCAAAATGGTGACGGTTTCCGAACACCAATCGATAAGAAATACTCTTTAGATAAGCCGAGGAAAAACTGAAAGAAAGCTTTTAGTCTCCCTGTCTTGATGCAACTATGTTTTGTGAAACAAGAGCTTTCTGTCTTAATGGTTAACAATATGTTGCGGTTATGGTCCCAAGAAGTTGTTACGTATTACGAAATTTCTTCTTTATCGCCCCAGCATACACGCTGTCTCGACACCAACCAGCGTAGAATCTAACAAAAAATTAAACCCAAAAATTACTTTTATAATTCTTTCACAATGAAATTAGACCATTTATAACGTTTTACACATTTATTTTGAGATAGAGTTCGCGCGCAATGCGAATAGTAAGGCGCCTTCGGAGACGCACTTTTCGCAAATAAAGCGAACGACGATATATCGTCGTTCGGCGCGAAAAGGGTTAAGTTCATATTATCAAGAATATAATAGATAAAAGAAGAAAAGAACCAGTGACGCACTTAGCGTCTTCCCCTTCCCTTCCGCCAACTCATCCCATTCTATCACACTCGCCACTTTCTTCCTCTTTTTCTCTCTTTCTCTGTTCGTGTGTTTGCTGTCTCGCGGACTCGCTGTTTTAATCAAATTTCATCGGTATTTCAATCACACATACGTAACATTACAGAACAGCTGGCCATTGATAGCCGAGATTCTGACATACCTCGCCGCGTTCTCCTCGTCCCCTGATTCTCCATCGATATTCGCGGTTGTCGGCCATCATACTCGACCAATACATTTATGAATTACCCTCAGGTGCAGTACTTTGTATCAAGTTCCTTGCGTATTCTCTTTGTTCACACCGTTCCTGCCTTTTACACGCTGGCTACCCTTTAACGCGACCACCACCGCGTTACGTATTGCTGTACGTTCTTCCATTATTCATGACATTATTTTCCACCTCGATAACTAACGGGATCGACTTTTCGGAAAATCCTACGACTCCCAGAAATCTCACCGTGGAGTCCCTTAAAAATGTATGCCGCCCTCCAGCGTCACAGTTACTTGTGAGTTTATCTGGGATTTATGCGGCTCGGGCTTTCTACGCAATTTTTACTTTTTTTTTACGAATGGAAAACTTAGTGCAATTTTTTTCTTTTATTTTTCAGCATTGTCAATCCATACTTCACTATTCGTCAGCTCATCGATCTTGATTCATCGTTAATAATCGCGAAGGTAAGTCTAGAGCTGTATCAGAGCGAAAAATCGGTCGCTACGTTCTGGTCTTACATCGAGTATGGCTTGACAATGTATGGTTTCTTCGTGTCGACGTTTAGCAACGGAGTAAATGTACCTTCAGAGGAACGTTTGAAGAAATATTTCTCAACAAAAATCCTGAATTTTTGTGGTATTTTCCCTAACTTTCTTATATATTATGTACAGGTCTAGTTTTTCGATATTGGAATAAACTAATGCTTTAAATAATATCGTAATTATGACACGTGATACAAAGCAATTTACTACGACGTACTTTGATTTCAATATCGCCGTGGACTTACACTAGTACATTATTTACTTCCAACAAAAAAGAAAGAAGACAATGGTGTATACGTAATTCTACGTGTTACTATTGTTCGTGTAAAATTTCGATGTAAAAAAGAAATTCTGAAGAGTTTCAAAAGAAAAGATTTTTAGATTGATATATACATGATCTTTTTTAAATTTAGGTAGAGTAGAATATACTACAAAGTTAATTTATATATAGGAGCGATATAAAACAATGTAAAATCATATAAAAGCTTATTTTCTATCGTGTAATAGGCAAGGCGTTATAAAAAATTTCCGATTACCTCTGATGATGCCCTTTAGGGTCGAAAGATTCGCAGGGTATGATAAATAATTAATTTAATATAACTTGTTTTACCCGTTAAATTTGTATTATGAAATGTAATCAAAAATCGAATGTAATCGGCAACGGTTCACTTAACAATTATAAAGTACCTTCTTGATTTACAATGATCCGTAAGTCTCAGGTGAAAGGATAGTCCATTTTGACTGAGATATAACTTCGCAGTTAGCGCTTTCTCTACGTCAAAACATTGCGGCTGAAAATACGAAATATTAGGCGCTTCGAGAGAACTTCATACAATGCGCGAACTTTAAATGCGCTTTTAGCATGAATGTATATAAGCTCAATTTCGTCGGATGCATTAGTGCTCTCGACGTGCCGACGACTCCCAATTATTCAAAACTTAATGCGGGCCGTATCCTCTCTCAAAGTCTATATACCTGTCGGAAAGTGGATCTGGCTTGCAAAGTGATAGAGTACGGCCCTGAAGTGGCTGCGCTTCAGACAGGCCGGCTTTTCACAATTTCCTCCTTTCTCGCGCGTCTCTATTTCCTGCTCACCCTTCCGACCTCACCTTCTTTTCACGCTTTACCCAACCGACTGCATTACCCATCGCCGTTTTCTTCTGTCTTCCTGCATTTCTTTACGCCCACCTGATACGCCGAAGCTAAGCTTCTCTGTTTATTTGCGTAAAAGCAACTCCGTCAGTATACGGGTAGGATGCTGGTTTTAGAACATCTGCGGGAAATCCTTTTTCGCATTTTCTTTCGCGGAATGACCTACTTTCAATCAAAACTCCCTTTGTCGCGTTGCTGTTTGCTTCGCTTTCTGTGCCGCGGTTTCGCTCGTCGTTTACTCAACTCTCCATAACCAACGTTTATTTGGAATTTCCAAGAATTTAATTGCATCATAATTTTGGTATTTGTGCACGTTGTTCTGCGTAAACTGAGAAAGGTATATGATTTGACTTTAGGAAAGAAGAGGCAAAGTATATTTTCATACTGTGAAAGTGGAGAGAAAAGTATAATCTCTCATTGTAAAGGAAAACAAAGAGTGAAGTAAGGTAAAAGCATCAGTAGTTGACACTGTACCAATACTTGAGACTTAAAACAAAAAAGTAAATAAGTAAGGAAACCACAAGCTGGAGTTCCTCAAACCTTATTAGTCTGTATAGTGTTGCCCTTCAGTTGTTTAGTTGCGAACTACTGCGCGAGTCCGCCATACAGAAGTTTCATAGCGATCGGTTATTCAAACCCGTGCGCGATTCTTACAATTTTTGCATATTTTTTTATATAAATTGCAAATTGACTTTGTTCAAATATAAGTACTGCAAGTTTGTTTTATTTATTCATTGTGGGTAAAAAAGGCATTCGTTTATGCTATTTGAAACTTAAAAAGGGGTTTATTTATTAAAATTGGCAACAAAGAATTGTAAACTGTCTAAATTCACACTGTGTCAACTATTATAACTTATTGTCTATATGTCTATTATTCAGTAGCTGACATGATGCGTCAATTAATAAATTACTAAGAGTCAACTACTGCCTTTGTTTCTCTGTCAATTTTGAGATGCCTTTTACGAAGAGTAACTTTAAAAATTCTACGAAAGAGGCTGTGCAAGCGGCTGTGGAGGATGTCTGGCTCCATAAAAATCCGTATAAAACAACAGCTAGGAAATTTAATTTTTCAATTTCATTTTTTCTGGTAAACGTACTCAATTATAAACTTTTTAAAACATTCAATACATTTCTGTAGGCATACATTACCAAGACTAGATCATTAATTGGTTTTTCTTCCTCTATCAACTACTACTTTTTTTATTTTCGCTGGGTGTCAACTATTGAATTCAATTTCACTTAAAAAAAAATGTACCAACCTCCATCAGGAATGAATACTTGTCATAACAATAGAAGAATAGTTTGTGCAACGACTACTAATCATAAATTTCCCATAAAGTGAACTTAGCCTGAACTATTTGAATGAATAAGCAAAAAATTGATTGAGAATATATATATATATATATAGTTTATTGCTTAATACTATTACTAATCGGAGAGAATTGGATATAAGATTGCACTGGTCGTCGTACTTCTTATCGAACTTCTTTACATCGTGCTTATCTGTTCGCAGCCGACTTCTTTAAGCGACTCTCTTGATCGACTCTCTTTTCTCGACTGTGTTCATCGATTGTCTTTTCCCGACTGTTCTGATCGACTAACAGTGCATTTTCGGCATACAGCACACATACACACATGGTCATACATTCGAGGCCATAGGATACTCGAAATTTCTATGCCCTTTGTGTAGATTATGGCTTGACGGTCGGCGCGAACGTCCGTCTCTAAGACTACACTGTTCCAACATATTATCTTTACCAAACGTAAAATTCTCGCGCACCACATTTGTTAACATTAGATATTGTCCAAAATCTGTATAAGAATGTATAAAAATTATTTAGTTATGTCATCGAAGTTATACTTAATGAATATATAAGATCTTTTTATTTTGATAACTTACATTGATAAAATGACAAACATCATACATAAGATAGCGTAATTAGCAGTTTTAAGTAATTTTACCTTCTGATGTCTAGAGTGAAGTTACAGTTTACATTGTGCACCTTAATTCATTCTTAACATCTATATCTTACATGGTGCAGAATTGTAGTAAAAAAATGAATGTATTCATTATATCACAGGCAGTGGAAATGTATTTAGCACGCAGGAAAAATGTATTGTGTTATTCAGAAAGTAATTTCGTCTTTTCCTGACGGGTGATTTAATCGTATTTTGTACACTTAAGCCGCATAATCATTATATGTTTTGAGAGCTGATATAACACGGCTTGCGTGTGAAAAAGTCTAATCGATTCTACGCAGTACTTTTTGGTTAATGCCCTTTTAAATGTGGAGTGCAAAAAGTAGCATTTTCGTCATATTTTACCTTTTTACTATAGAAAAGGTAAAAATGCTGTTCAAGCCAGAAAGAAATTAATCGATGTGTATGGAGAAGCTGTATCGACAGTATGTCAGTGCCAGAACTGGTTTGCAAAATTTCGATCCGACAATTTTGATCTCGAAGATGCATTACGTTCTAGAAAGCCGGTTGAAGCTGATAAAGACACAATAAAGCATGGCCAACACACTCTCTGCGGTCCACACACCACACATCACGAGTCGCACGGGGCGCCTCGAACCCACACTCACTTCGCGCGTGTTACAAATGCGGATTACCGCCAAATTCCAACAATATGGGTTCCCCATGTTCTCACAGATAGAAATTTGTGTCGTCGCGTTGACGTCTGTGATTCGCTTCTCAAACGTTACGAAAATTATCCATTTTTGAAGCGCCTCATTACTGGCAACGAAAAATGGATTGTATATAACAATGTCAAACGCAAGAGATCATGGAGCAAAAAATATGAACCGGCTCAAAGCATTTCGAAAGCTAATATCCATAAAAAAAAATGGTGATGCAGTCTGTTTGGTGGGATTTCAAAGGAATCGTTTTTTTGAGCTTTTACCAGATAACACAACAATTAATTCGGTAGTTTACTGTCATCGGCTGGACAAACTGAATGATGCATTTCAACAGAAAAGGCCAGAATTAATCAACGAAGGTGTAGTGTTCCACTAACATAATGCGAAACCTCGTACAAGTTTGGTCACTCGCCAAAAGCTTTCACAGCTTGAATGGGATATACTGTCGCAGCCACCATATTCTGCAGATCTGGCACCTTCAGATTATTATTTTTTCCGGTCACTGCAAAATTTTTTAGACGGTAAAACCTTTACTTCAAATAAGGAGATCCAAAATCACCTGGATCAGTTTTTTGCCAGCAAAGAGTAAAAATTTGACGAGCGTGGAATCATGCTACTGCCAGAAAGATGCCAAAAGGTATTGAATCAGAATGGCCAATATATAATTTAATAAAATATTTATTCTTTATACGAAAATTGTCTTTCATCTTCGCAAAAAAAACGAAATCACTTTCCGGACAACCCAATATGTGCATAGACAGAGTGTACCAACATATAACACCGAAAACACAACTCTAAGTTGCATTTTGAGTTTTCAAAGAAAAGTTCCTCTTAAACCCGCACGTCACCTCTTTATCCACTGGATATTTCTCCTATTTGAAACAAGATTTGTACCCTGTATATAGACTATTTGATCGACCAAACAGAAGATTTAATTATTTGACATAAGATTAATGGAATTTTGGTCACGTGGAAACTGCACGTTACTGAAAGTATGCATACCTCTCGTCCTCCCCGCATATGAGTGTGTTAGCGAATGAGTGGTGATTTTTCACCTTTGAGCTTTGTGAAGACTTCGATTTAATAGATGTTTTATAGACCATGAATATGTATCAATAAACTTTTTAATTTCTATAACAATCTATGGATTACGAACTATTCTGTGTTTTCAATTTTCATGGTTTCTTTTTACGAATTACGGAATATCGTTTAGTATCCTTTACTATACACACAACTTCACGTAATATCATTTTATAGTTTTATTAAATTTATAGTTAATTAATATTTATAGTTGCGAGAATTACAGAATCTCAGTAGAATAAACTTCAAACGCGAATAGCAGCATTAATGATAAAGTATGTTTGGTTTACATCAGTAAAAGTTGATTTGAGCACAGCGTAGATATGAATTAAGATTGCTGATTAGTATAATATGGTACTCGTATTATAAAATATTCGAATATTGGGATATTTGTATGATAAATCTCCTCATCTGTTCTTGCAGTAGGCATTAACCGTAAGGAATGACTGAGAAAGCGGTCCCCAGACGTTTTATTATTCCATAAAAAAATTGATCAAAGAGTGACCAGGACAGCTGGTCAAATAACCACAAAACATCCGGTGAACGACTATTTGCTCAGGTAAAAATTAATTAATACGCGGAAAAATCCTCAACGGGATCGTCAGCTCTACCCTTGCGGCACTGTCCACTCAAATTGGTACTTCAATGCCAGTTAAATAGTCAACGTTCTTCCAATGAAAGAGACTTCTTTTGCAGCAACACATGAGTACATTTCGATACGCGATCTTTCAACTAGAGGTAGCCAAGTATCATATAAAAAGACTTCTCTCTGAATAATACGCGAGAACACATCGATAGGCAATCCCTAAATTATAGGTAGCCGAGGAGCATATCAAAGAATTTACTTTGCAACAACACGCACGTGCACTTCGATATGCGATCCCTCAATTAGAGGTGGCCAAGAATTACTTTCGAGATTTCTATCAAACGACAATGTAGTATAACGTAAATCAATAATCGATTCTTCAAACTGGAGGAAACCACTAATCACTTCAAATTGCGTTCCACCAAGCAACTTGTGTATAATTACTCTTGTTATTCAGTTTGTAAATATACACGTTGTTTATTATATCGCGAGTGCTCAATTCTCGATGGTTGACTCCGGATCCTGTTAGTCGTTGTTCGAACCACCAAACTAGTCGTCGTTCGAAAACCTCGTACGGTGAGGTGACCTGCCTTTGGGAATGCTACTATATCTGCGAACAGTTGTTGGTCAAGGGGCAGATCATCTAACATTGCTATCCAGCGACAGTCACCCAACTAACAATACACCGCGGCCTTCACCGGGTTAAAGGTTGATCGTGCATACGCGAGAGAGAGGGATACATATGCTGATGTTTCTTTCATCATTAACATCATCAAAAAAAAAAAAAAGAAACTACTGTTCAAAATTTTCGCAGTTCTTCATTGAACGCAAGATTTATCTATCTTGCTAGGACAACCATATTATAAATATCCGAATTAATACTCAGTTCGATACATTCGACAAACTGGAATCTTGAATATGGCGGATAAAATTCATAGCTGAATTATATACACGCATCTCGACTGAACGGTCAGATAACAAAACGCTCATCGGATGAGCATTCCATTTGAAAATCGGGGCCATTAATTCCCACTGCGCGTCGCTATTTAACTCGCTACAATAAATCGCCGCAGAATGTTGCTAATTACCCGATAATAATGCCGCAGCAGTGGCCGTATAATTTGTATAGCTATAAAGCGCGTGCGAAATGCGGTTCGAAATGGTTAACAAGCTTCCTCGTTCGTGCTCGATGTATGCACGAGGTCGTTGTCGTTTGTCTTTTTCATATTTATCTGAGTCATTAACGTCCTATGGCATAAGTCCTATTGTTGAACTCGTCTCCTAGTATCGCTGGCAGATTATATAAAAAAGGCATTATATAAAATAAGATGCTACATTTTTAACTCAACGTTTGTAGAGGAGGGTTTCGCAAACCTTGACTTTAAATTGGAGATAACTTTCAATCTGTAACGAATAAGAAACATGTTCTTTAATGAATATTTATTTGTTTTTTATTTATTGTATATTATCATGATCGGTTAAAGCGTTTAATGGAGTAAACATAGTATTTTTATGTATTTAGTTAATATTCATTGTCTGAATAAAGAAGTACTTTAGAGCTTTTTAATGGTTAACACAATTCGCGTTATGTTACTTCCTTTCTTTACACTTTTTACGAGAGAATACATAAAGGGATACGATCAAATCCAAATTTTGTTACACGTAATTCATTCTTCAAGAAAGTTGTCTTTAATAATCTGTTGCCCAAATGTATCCATAACAACATTTTTTTGAAGTTTCTTGGTATAATTTTATATTGGAATTTATATAAAATGCTGAATCTGATAACAAATTTTGTTTATTCCCGGACACCTGTAAGATTTGAAAAAATAAATCCCGGAGAAAAAAATGTTTCAAATAAAAAGTTTAAGTCATAAAGGGGCACATCCATGCAGCAGTCACATCCGCTTTGTATACACATAATATTTTCAAAGTCATTTCAAGTTCAACTTATTTTTTCAAACAGCAACATATATTTTTCATTACAGATTCTTAACTCTGTTAGTGCCGGACGACGATATATCGTCGTTCGCAACACTTACGAGAAGTGTCAGCGACGATATATTGTTGCGCATCAAATATCGCCTTACTATTCGCATTGCGAGAGAACTTTATCTGAAAATAAATTTATAAAACAATTGCCATTACCTTATTTTCTGTTTCTTCCGTAATACATTGCTTTTTGAATTATATAAACATCATTTTTAATTTGGTTTTTATGAGCTTTTTTCGAAACCTTTGTAAATTCGTCCAATACGCCCGTTTATCTTCGCACAGGCACCGGTTTTTCGCCCGGCACTAACAGGGTTAATTTACGACTTAAAACAAATAACTTTTGTTTAAAACAGTTTTTCTCTTAGTCACTACTTTTTACAATATTGAATTTCCAAAAAAAAAAATAGGCAATGTCGTTTTAACCCACGCTATCTGGCGAGCTGGAGATCAGGAGAGAGAAGCCGTGCGTGGCTTTTAAACGCTGCAGGGTCCGATGCATTGCGTCGACTCCCGACGGCATACCTGTGCGTGCCTGGGTCTTAACGCAAGGCGACATCGGGGCCGGATTGGTGGAGTTGTTTGACAGCTGCCTCTAGTTTGACCAGCCCCTCTTGCCCCGTTGTGGTGGCAGTGTCGCCTGGTTTTATCCACTTGCGCTGGAAAGACGCGCCACGCACGTCGAGATATTTTTGTTCCAAAATCGCCGGCGACGTGGACACCACGTCGATAGGCATTTATCGCAGAAATACAAATCTGAGAAATTAGATATATCAAAAAGCAAAAAATACACGTTTTCCAAGTTTCGATTAAACGTGGCAGAACAAATTTTACAAAGTGTATATATGCCTGCATACACAAAACGTGGAAGGCTGTCTGCTGATGACATACCACTTCGTTTACAATCAAAACAATGGGGTTGTTTTCGAAGGAATATTCTACCCAGAGAAGCTAAAAAAATCCACAAAGACGGTGTAAAGTGTGTGTCAAACATAAGAAACATAGTGAAACTACTTGCGAGTGCAAGGATTGTCTTGCGGCATTATAAATTCAAAATGTTTTGAAATCTACCATACAATAGTAGATTATTAATAAATATAATTTTATTGTTGTCGTGAGTATTTATTCATATCTGTGTAAAATTCATTATGGAGACCCTATCGATACGCTAAGGCGCTGCTTCAAGGACTGCACTCGTAGACGGGGTAAGCGTATAAACGACACGCGTGTTATACTGTAGCGCACGACACGCGCAACCATGAATTTGTTGGTAACGCAAGTGGTAATAAAAAATATGCGTAAGACTTTCGCGCGTTAGAAGTGAAATTTCTTAGGTTCTAGCATTTTTTTACGATTTTATTATTTCGGGATTAGGAAAAGGAATTAGAATTAGATTAGGAATTAGATTAATCTCTCTTAATTAAATTAAATATCTCATTTATTCATCAATTTCTATTCATTCATATTATGAGAAAGAAATGGGTTTATGGTGCCTGAGGTATGATACAAATAATTTAGACTGTAAATTTTCTAAATAACGAGTAAATACTGCGTCGATAGTAGTGCCTGATCAGGTTGTAGATTGATCTTTATCTGTATTCTATTTCAATCTGAATTTTTCATCCAAAAATCTTAGCAATCGTCGAGCTTCATCTGTGTTGAAGTTCATGTTTAAATCCCTACTTATAATCATTGGCATTTTGTCTTATTCTTTTTCCAACGATGCTGCATCTTCAATAGTATCGGCTAATAAGATTTTATGAATAACGTCAATAATATTTTTAACTTTAGCATTGTTTGATATGTAGATGGTCACCAACATAATCATCTGCCCAGGTTCTAATTTACATGTAACTATACAAATATCACCAATTCTAATACTCAGTAAGCTCATTTCACTGGCTTGATGTACATTTATATTCACGTTAGGAGTCACAATATCTGCCCTATAATTGGTGTTTCTATAGATAGCTACTTCTCCAGTTCTGACATTTGGACGTTTAAATTGCACAATAAAATTGAAATTAGGGACGTCCAATCTCTCGTCATTATTTATCCAGGTTTCTGTTGGCAGTAAGGGATATGAACGATTTATGACTGCATCATCCATATGTTAGACATTTAAGTGTCTTGCCGTGAGAGGGCCTGTATGACTAGCGTGCTGGGTCCGTGTGCCCTTTTGGACGATGGACAGTGCCCCTGTTTTTTTTAAGTCTGGTGTAAACTTCTTTCACAATTAAAATCTTCCAACAGCATGTCCAGAAAATGTGCTCTTAGTTTTTGGTAATTAAATGAATAAAATGATACTCTCCTTCTGCTCGTCATAAAATCAATTAACACTTTCTCCAGTGTCTGTAATTGATTGAGATGTAATCTACGAAACTCAGTTTGCATATCGCTTATTGAAGCTATTTTGCATCTATGATAAAACGTGAGATTACTGTCTTTCGTGACAATAAATAGTCCATTGCTGTTTGTAATTAGTTATAAAGCTATCTATACCAGTGTAATGAGCATTGCTCCATGTCGTAATATATATGCATGTTCTAGTGCGTAGCAACGCGGTTACTCTCGATCTCCCGGAGTTTAAATTTTAACAAGTAAGATTTAATCATTTCGTGTAAATATTCTTAATCGAGTTTTTCTCCTTTCAGTAGTTGACATCACGATATTGGTAACCTACTTGAGGCACACTCGACTGCATATCGGCGGACCGCAAACGATAGGATCGGTTTAATGAGTAAACACATTAGACGAAAACTACGCGATGGACAGGAACTCGAATTTAAGCCTTTTATCTTGACTTAAAGAAATTAATAAAAGTCTTTATTGCGAAAGAAGGTTTCGTTGACAACCTTCCCCAACCTTCAAAATTCGCCCAAAATAATTAGTCAATTTGCCTCATCCTAAGGGAGTGTCGCGTAGACACGTCTGACCCGAAACCGTACATTTCTTTATCTTAAAACTATACTTAAAAATAGGAAAACATTAGTCCGTGACACCAGTTACTGTATTTGTCTTTTGTCGTATTTATATACAATATGATCGAAAGTCCCTCCCCGAGATTTGTAAATAGTGATTGCCAAGGCAGGCACTATTAGCAAGTGTCGAAGTTGGACAAGTATGGTTTTATTCTTATTTCATGCAATATTTGATGTTCGTCGTCCTATAGACACTACTGTTCGGCCGAGACCGTTGGCCTGAATGTGAGGAGCTTCTTTTCTTGTTTTTTGCATCAATTCTCGAAGAACCTGGAAATTCCAACTCCCACTACCTGTCGGATAGGCGGGTAAAGTACCCAGAAATGTCGGCCACGTTGGTCGTGCGGGAGACTCGATCCGGTATCCTACAGGGGTCCGTCTTCGGGCCAATCTTGCGAGACATTGGATACGATACGGTCTTGCGGGCCAGCATTCTCCCGGTGTCAGCGTGACGTGTTACACGAATGGCATGTTAGTACTGGTCACTAGGAAGGACTACAAACGGATGCTCCGCCTCGCCTGATGCAAAGTGATCTACATCGTCCGGAAGATAGAGGAGCTGGGATTCTGCGTGACCGCCCAAAGCACGGAAACGTTCTGGTCCTATAACCTCCATCGTCGTGAAGGGCGGCCCATGTCCTGGTTCCAGGTAACTCAGACTTGCGTTGAGGTAGGCTTCGGGATGAAGTACCCGAGGCTCACCTTGGACAGCCAGTGGTGTTTTGCGGCCTGCTTTGATCGCTTGGCTACTCACGCGGAACAGATGCTGGGTTGTCCGTCCGCCTTCTTCCGAACCTCGGAGGGCCCAAGGAAGGGGTCGGCCGCCTATATCCGGAGGTAGTGCGGTCCGTGATTCTTTATAGGGCCCGGTCTGGTCGTACGACCTGTTGACCAACCGGCTGCGTCGGAACAAAAGGCGCATGGCGAGCATGGGGCGTACCGCACGACCTTCTACATAGTACCGATGGTCATGGCGGGAAAACTGTCCATGAAGCTCCTGACGATGCCGGGCCGAGACCGTGGTGGCATGTGGGGACTACGAGACGTCAAGCTTGACGACGCGCTGAGACGGAGTGACAACGATACCTCTCCGAACCCTGCAGCGTGGAGTCACGCACTGTCGCGGCTGTCTTGCTCAGCCTCGAAAATTGGCTGAGCAGGACCTAGGGAAATCTGACCTATCGCCTGAAACAGGTGCTCACCGAGCATGGTCGCTTCGGTGAGTGACTGTACCGGATCGGGAAAGAAAGGATGCGACGCAGTGCCACCATTTGCCCAATGCACGGAATACGTTGCAACAGTCGCTGGAGCTTTACCCAGCATGGTACTGTAAACGCCGTGTCTTGCGAGATGAAGTAAGCGCGGACCGCTCGGTGCCAGTTATCGTCCGCGCGATGCTGGTCAGCGAGAGGTCGTGGCTCGCTGCCGTCTTCTTTTGCGAACAGGTAATGCTCCAAAAGGAGGCTGCGGAACAAGTCTATGAGCGCACGTATTCTGCGCGCCATTAGACGGGGGGAGGGTAGAAGGCACAGATCCCCCCCTTTCCGCCACTGTCACCCCACCCGATTTATTATTTCTTTAATGCAGCCATTCAGGAAGACCTTGTCCTTACGATAAGCCTCTCATTGCACCAGTGCGGCTACTCGGAATTGCAGCCTTTTAACATGTTAACTACGTTTCAACTTTACGTACTTTGTTTTGTGTGTTTTTTTCTTTTTTTTTTAAATTCATGTTCAGTACCGACTGCTAAGGTCATTTGGCTTAGGACCTACTCTTTAAACGTGGATTTCAATCCGGCAGAGCTACGGTATATATATCATATGGAAAAATGAGAGGTAATGGGCGGAATTCGAACCGGGATCTCCCGTGTGGGAGTCTGAGCCTCTATCCACTGTACCACCATAGTTCTATGTTATGTGTGTTTGGTCTATTCTTCGTGTATGATAAAAAGTAATAGAAGAAAAAGATATAAACATCTAACCGTAAAAGACGAAAAATTTTTAATTACGCTGAAAAATGCTATATATAGTGTGGGATTGTACTTGATTTAAAAGGTTTGTTATGGATGGTGAGGTTCAAGTAATTTTTGCCAGAGACTTGTGTCGATATAGATGAATGGTTTATTAGTATTGCTAAGCTACAATT